>CATIWO010468034.1:0-14961 GCA_949673435.1 Macaranga tanarius
TGGAAAGCCAATGGAAAGCCAAAAATACGATAAAAATAATATTCCCCTCCTTTCTTTCCAACCCCAATCAACCTTCCCCTTAAAGAATCCAAAGTAAAATTAAAAGCATCTATTCCCCAAGCATACTCATTATACAATCCATCATCAACAACATCAAAATATTCTTTATCAACAGACTTATTCTTGGGACCAGAAAATAAAAAATTACTAAGAAAGTAAAGAACAGCCAACTTCAATGCATCTTCATCAGAATTAAAATCTACAGAAAGAAAACGGTCTTCAATATCCCTCCTATTAACTTTTGAAGAACTATTAAAAAACTTATCAACCAACTTATTCTTCGAAGATTTCCCAATCTTCTTTCTATCAAAATCATCAATACATTTCAACCCCGTCATAACAGCAAATTTAGCAATAGAAAACCTTAAACGAAAACCAGAAAAGGCAAACCAAATTTCATCAGATTTAGGTTGACATACTTCCCTTAGAAGCAAGCAGTGAAGAACCTGAGGTTGCACTTTAACATTCTTCATGTCTAAAAAATAACCAAAATAACTTTTCTTAAATAATTCAATATGCTTATCACTCAACTTCTCCTTCAAATGTAAAACTACATTCTTATTCACACAACAAGAAACCCTGCTCATAAAATGCTCACTTGGCTTAATATAATACTCCCATTCCTGAAATAAATAATGACAATTACATTAAACAATCAAAATAAGCAACAAAAAATAATAAAAAGAAACAACATTAAACACACAGAAATAAAAAAAATAAAAAAGAAACAAGAAGAGACAAGAATAAATAGAAAGAAACACGAAGAAATAAAAAAGCAACAAAAGAAACATGAAGAAACAAATAAGCAACAAAAAAAATAAGAAGAAACAAATAAGCAATAAAAAAATATGAAGAAATAAATAAGCCACAAAAAAATAAGAAGAAACAAATAAGCAACAAAGTAGAAACAAAAAAAACACTAAAAATCAAAACAACCAACAAAAGAGACAAACCTACAACAACATATACACCAACAACAAGAAGAAACAAAATGAAACATACAGCAACAACAAGCAACAAAAAACCTAAAATTAAACAGATACCTTAGAAAAACTTTTAGTAGAGCTTTCAGGAACGGACACAATCTTCATCTTCTTAGAAAATGTACATCTTTTTTTAAATTCACCGTCGTTCTTCCTTTTTTAGATGCACCGACCACTTTAGATAACGGAGAAACCATATCAGACTTCTTTCGAGAAGAAGGAGAAGAATGTGATTTTTTAGAATAAAAAACACTACTACCTTTTACCATAACAACTCAAATCAACAAAAAAAAAAAAACTAATTAAAAAAATGAAAAACAGGAAGAAAATGAAAAGATGAACAAAGATAACAAAAAGCAGACAAAGATGAAGAAAACGAAACGACGAGAAAGCAAAAAAATTGACTAGAAACCGCTAATAAAAAAAAAGACCATAAATGAAAAACAAAAAGAAGACAGATGAAAAATAAAAACGCAAAAGCCAGTTATGAAAAAATAAAATAGGCCGGACCAAAAAAGAAAGAGGCTTGGTCAAACAGGCTTTTTTCTGAAATTTCCTCAATATTAAATTGTCAAAGAAATCACAAATCTCTAATAATAAAATACTTAAACAACATTATATCTATTTATACTTATCCCTATCGTTTCTAAACGAAATAAATAGCTTCTCAAGTGAATTCATAAATCCTTGTCTCAAAAATCAACTAAAGAAAAAAAAATTGAACAACAACGTACCTTTCGTGAAAATTTTAGCCAGAACAATTAATAAAAACCAATAAAAGATATAACATATATATATATATCACCTCATTTTATTACTCATTTTCCCACAAGATATATATATATATATATATATATATATATATATATATATATATATGTTTTATCGATATAACAATCATAGTCTAGCATGGAGCTTAGTTTATTTTTCTTCCCTTTTTTTTAATTTCAAATTCATCCTTAAATACAATAGATAAAAATCAACTTCTTAGAACTTCTATTCAAAATCTGGAACCAAGACTGATTTATTTTTCAAATTTTGAATAAAAATTAAATTGATCTTAAAAATTATATTTATCCTCTTATTTTTAAACAATTCAACAACATTTTATAAAAATATCTCTAATATTTATAGCGAATCAATAAATTAGTCTTTATTAATTGATTCAGATGGAAAATTACTTTAATATAATATGATCAATTTTAGTTTTAGTTTATTGTCATATCTTTTAATATAAAATTTTAAGAAACTAGTATATTATATTAATGTAAATATTAAATTAGGCATTATAATTTCTTTAAAGTATAAACAAATTTGACTAATAAGTACACATTTAAAAATAAAATTAATGTATAAATAAATTAAAAATAATCAATATTTAAAAATCAGTAAAAATTATTGGTGGATAATCAAAGTTGTAAGTTATCATGATATATTACTAAATTTTTAAACTTCACAAAGTATAAATAGATTTGGATCTTATAATTTTCAGAAATAAAAGTAAACTATTTTCTTCTTAAATAAAATTGGGATGAATTTGGTAACCACTCAAAATATTATGTAGACTTTTACCAAATTTCAAAGAAATTTTGGCCTTAGCTGAAAATGTTCATAGGATAAGTGTAATTTTTAGATGAACTGTATAGAATTTGTGTCGAATTCACGTTATCTGACCTTTATTGAAAAATTATAAACTAAATTGGCCTAAAAAATTTAAAATAGCTAATTTAGCCCTAATTGAAATGTTTAGAGGCCACATTGACTCTTATTTCTTCAAAATTTGTACTTAAATGGAAATTGGCCCCTAAATTTGCAAAATACAAAAATATATCTTGGAAATTTATTTTTTGCACTTTTTTTTAATTCTTTGCTACTTACCTGAAAAAGAGAGTGTTTTGTTTGCATGACTCCAAGTTTAATGTTGGATGTAATTAACTAGTTTTGACAAACTCTAGTCTAATAAACCAAAAAATTAATTTATGTTCTAATTGTTATAAGTTGTAAATTCAGGAAGTAAATTACCATTTAAGTCATAATTCCACTATTTATAAATTATTTATTATATATAAGGCTCTTGCTATGGTACATACATGTGTATCATTTTTTTTTTGAAAAAGAAAGTGAAATTTGCATTAATAAACTAGAGAGTTCATATAACTATCATAAGATAAAACATCATAAATAAAAAGTGATAAGTATTGTGTTAAACACAAATATCCCAATATAAGTAAGCTTGTCTTGCCAAGTGATAAGCAGTAGAATTTGTAGATCGCAAGACATGACGCAGCTCAAAGCTGTCAAATAAAAGAGAGAGTGATTTAATATCGTCCATAATCAAGCCTAAAGCAGTGGAGGGTGGAGATGAGATTGAGAAAAGATCAGCAACAAATAAGTAGTCGATTTCAATAATTAAATGTGAGACTCCCTTATCGTTAATTATTTGAATCATGTCTCTGATACAAAGGGCTTCTAACAAGTCAACTGAATTTTGATGTAGAAGGTGTTTTGAATAGCAAAATAATATAAATCCTCCACTGTCATGCATGATTGCCCTCATATTAGAGAAATGATCTTCAAATATTGCTCCATCGATATTAAGCTTGACGAAGCCTGTAGGTGGTTTACTCTATGTAATCCAAGAGAGAAGTTGAGGTTAAGAAACCTGCTCATGCAATAGCCATGCATAATGAAAATTATTCAAATAATGTTGAGCTTTTAATGCAATGACTGTTGGTTATGGAATAGTATTGTGCCGACTACAAAGTTACGCATATGCCATATAAACCATACTGTAATAGCCACCAAATCTAATTAAATTCGATCTAAAAGATTGGAAAGCAACACAAACTAGGAGAAACAATTGAGGGCATTAATATTATTGGCGTGTAGACTTAATGATAAAGTAAACCATGTTAACCTTGCAATATTATAGTTAAGTAAAATATGGTCTATTGTTTCTATAGAGTTATGGCAAAATGGACATAAAGGATCTGTAATGATGGATTTTTTGATTAATTGAGTTCGGACAAGTAAGAAACCATGAAGAACCCTCCATAAAAAAACTTTAATTTTGCTTGGCACCTTTAATTTTCACAGGATGGACCCTAAGTCAATAGTTGAAGAAGAGGATGGTAAAGAAGCAACATTCTGAGAGAACACAACATGATAACTAGACTTTACTGTATATGAACATGGTTTTGTAAATCTCCATATTAACTTACCATGAGAATTAAAAAGACTGAGAGGCACTTAGAGCACTCACTGGATATCAAAAGGAATTAAAAGTTGATGAAGCGGATACTGATTCCAACACTTTTCATCAAGCAAAATTAGATCAGCTGCCATTAGATTCTACAGACTAAGTGGAATAGGTGATAAAATACGAGCACTACCTGATCCTAAAAGCCAGTTGTCATACCTCACATTAACCTGAGAACCATCTCTTATATGCCATAGATATCCTTTCATAAAATAAGGTTGAAATTGCCAAATAGCTCTCCAAACTAGACTAGGATATCGGCCTAAGCTCGCAGTAAGAAAGGTACTCTAAAAAAAATACCGAGCTTGCAAAATTTGACCAACCAAAGTATTTAATTAGTTTACTAGTAGCCACCCTTGTTTGCACAATATAGCAATGTTAAAATGGTGAAGAGACCTGAAACCCATACCACCACTCTTCTTTGAGATGTAAAAATGATCCCAAAATGTCCATTTTATGCCCTTCCAACACTTTTCATCAGGCAAAATTAGATCAGCTACCATTAGATTCTTCAGACTAAGTGGAATGGGTGATAAAATATGAGCACTGCCTGATTATAAAAGCCAGTTGTCACACCACACATTAACCTGAGAACTATCTTTTATATGCCATAGATAGCCTTTCATTAAATAAGGCTGAGATTGCTAAATAGCTCTCCAAACTAGACTAGGATATGACCTAAGCTTACAGAAAGAAAGGTACTTTAAGAAAAATACTGAGCTTCCAAAATTTGACCAACTAGAGCATTTAGTTGGTTTACTAGTCGCCACCTTTGTTTGTATAATATAACAATGTTAAAATGGTGAAGAGACCTGAAACCCATTCCACCATTCTTCTTTAAGATGTAAAAATGATCCCAAGATGTCCATTTCAAGTACTTGTTATGTTGTGATGTATGTCCCCACCAAAAAGAATTCATAAGATTTTATAGTTGATCACAAATGGTCTTTGGTAATATGAAAACTGACATAGCATAAGTTGGAAGCTATTACACAACTGCTTTTAACACAACTTTTTTTCCACCCTTAGAAAGCAACTTATCTCCCTATGAAAATAACTTATGGAAAATTCAATCCTTTAGGAATTGAAAAGCTCTACAGCGATTAGCTCTAACAAAAGAAGGCAACCCAAGATATGGACCTTGACTATATGAAACATTTACATTCAAAGTTAACATATGGATGCTTGCTATGAGTTCTGAACTCTACTACTGAAGCTAATAAAAGATTTGTGAAAATTAATAACTTGACCTGAAATGCGTTTATAAATAGCTAAAATCTCCTTTAATTAGTGGCAATCATCATTAGTTGCATGGAAAAATATAAAGCTATCATCAATAAATAGGAGATGTGATACTAAAGTGAATAAGAACACACTTTAATACTATTAAAAGAACCATTTGATTCAACATAATGCAACAAACTAGAAAAGGCTTTAGTACATATATATCAAAAATAAGTAGGGAGAAAGAGGGCAGCCTTGACGCAAATCTCTTTGAGGAATAATAGGGCCAACTTTAGAACCATTGATTAAAACTTTATATGACATTGATGTAATACATTGCATAATCAATGAAATCTATTTGTCCAAAAACTCTATGCATCTAATCATAGCATTAAAAAAGTGCCATTCCACCCTATCATAAGCTTTGCTCATATCCAATTTAAGGACTGCAAAACTAGGTTTGCTTTTAGTTATATGTCAAAAAAATGCATAACTTTTTGAGCAACAATGAGGTTGTTAATGATTAACTGCCTAGGAGTAAAGGCACTTTAATTGAGGGAAATAAGGAGGGGAAGAATTGGTTTTAAACGATTGGTGAAGACTTTGGCTATGATTTTATAAAGGACGTTATAAAGGCTTATGGGTCTTAAGCCTTGCATTTTCTTTGGTGATTAGAATTTAAAAATAAGAACAATGGTTATACAGTTAATTTGGTCAAGAAATTTGCCCTTATTAAGCCAGAGAAGACATGAGTTAATAACATAAGTGCCAACAATGCTCTAAAATTTTTTTAAAAAACCTATCATTAATCCATCAGGTCCTGGAGCTTTGTTAGGACTCATTTGAAAAATAGCAATAATGATCTCTTGCCCTATAAAAGGTTGAGATAAAAGATCAATATCCTTAACAATTAATTTAGGCAAAATTAAATTTGAAGATAAAGTGACATCTCTAACAATAAAGGTGGAGAAGATATTTTGAAAATAGTTATGAGCAATGGCTGCCAGATTTTGAGATTCAGTACATTACTGATCCAAATCATAAAAAAAGATAAGATACAATATTGGACCTGCATCTCTAACTTGCTTTGAAGTGGAAAAATTTTGTATTAAGATCATCTTCCTTTGACCATTGAATTTTTTTTATCTTTGTCGCCAATAAACTTCATGTCCTACTAAAAGCTCAATGAATTCAAATTTTGTAGATTGAAGAGTAGTTGTAGTAGAAGGTCTTGGGGCCATACTTTTTAAAGATACGATTCTAGAGTGGCACTTGTTAATATAAGATTGAAGGACTCCAAATAACCGATGGCTCTAAAAAGATAGAGATGAGGTATAAGCTGATAACTTTTGGAGAAGGGATAAGGATTGACTTTTAGTCTATGATTCTAGAAATACTGACTTGCAAGAGCTATCACGCAATCACATATATTCAAAATTGAATTTTTTGGATCAAAATTGTTAGGCCATAGCTAAAGCCATATTAGAGAGTGGTTTGATGTGGAAGATTCAAGATGAAACAATTTTGCTAAATTAAATAAATTGAGCCTTGCATCATTTACAAAAGCTTAGTCAACCTTTCCTCAACAAACATTTCAATACCACACCCTCTCTCCCATGTAAAAGCATGATCGATATAGCCTAAATTAAAAATCCATAATTATGAATTATCCTGTTAAAGCCTGTGATAATCCAGTTTTAGTGTTTAGCACTACAATTTTTCTCAAAAGAAAATAAGATGTCATTAAAATCACCCATTATATACTATGGTAAAGATGACTCATCAGCCAAATGGTGAAGGAGTTTCCAAGATTCAGAATAGCTATAGTTTTTAGGGCACTCATAAAATCTAGTAAAGCGCTAAGTTATTGTTGTAGCAAGGTAGATAGAAACATCAATTGTAGCACCCTCCAGATACCACATACACGTTTCTCCATATAATTAAAACAAATACTTTTTATATATTAGTGCAAGTTTATACAATATGAATAACTTTACATATGTATACAAATACAACATAATTCTATTACAAAATCTTTGATGCCAAAAATAATGAAATGCTCATGAGGATGATGATGTTGACACCAAGCTTTCTGTTGACCCACCTGAGTTCACAACTAGAGCCAAACTTCAAGCTTTCTATCAAAGCAAATCCTCAAGCTGGGCTATCTAATACCTGAAAATCATAATTTCAAAGGAATGAGCTTCTGACTCAAATAAGTAATTATTAATACAACCATACATATAGTTCTTCTCAAGAACTAATTAAAAAAACACGTAGAATACATTGTAACTCATCAAAATATAAGAATTTAACATTTAAGCTGCGCATGGGAGTCCAAATGGCAAAGGTGTAAGTGAGCACTAAAATATCAAGCTCAATTAGAGAATCTTAGAAATAGATTCTACCTAACCTCAAAACATAGAACTTGTAGAGGACTCTTTAAAGTTTCTGTAGCATTAAACTACGGCTCATTTGGAGATCTATAGCTCAAGTTATGGTCAAAATACGAAGACAATAGTGGGCAGAAGAAGGGCTGACTCGCACCGAGTTAGCACCCTCATACCTAGTCGGCACCCTGAGTCACAGGTATGACTCGGCACACTCATGCCGAGTCAACACTGGCGCGCAGAAGACTCACCTGACTTGACTCTTCAGACCACATCACACTCTTTCGGCCATAACTCCCTCTACTGAACTCGGATTCAAGTGATTCAAGAGGCTATAGAAAGCTAATTCAAAGGGCTACAACTTTCATGAAAACACCTAGACTCAATGTATTTATATAAATTGACTAAAATACCCTTGAAGTGACTAATAATGTCAAAATATATGAATGTAACTCAATTCAAGCTACAACAATACATTCTAAACACATTAATCCACACCAAATATCCATTAACATCATAATTCACCAATTTCATCAATAAATCACTTCCAATACTTATATACATATATAATGCAATAATGCATGATTATGCACAAGCTCACTTTTGCTTTTCTTTTCTTTCTTTTCTTTTTCATCTATCCATGGCTATTTCTGAGATTCTCTACCTCTTTCAATCTCAAATCTCATATATATCATTATCACATTAATGGCTACATCTGAGACTCTCTATCCCTTGTAGTCTCAGATTGTGGAGCTCAATCTCCACACACACGTTTTCCTTACATAATGCAATATGCATACTTTTCATATTCACCATACAATATATTTATATCATACCACACTAGGTCGCTTATACCTCTTAGGTACCAATATCAACATCCATAATACACATGCATATACTTTATTTTCACACTATACCACCTCAAATGGTTTTCATATGTCAACATATATCAATCATTCTATTTCTTATAAACAACATCACATATTCATCCATCTTTCCATTAAGGTGGCAATCACAAATCAACCTAGTTAATTAACTCTAGTTGCATGAAAATTATTATATGTAAGCATTGAATTAACAATTACTTATCTAAAGCTTCAACTCCTTCACAAAGCCAAGCTTTCCCCTATTGAGTAGGGTTTCCACTTCCTCTTCCAACTCTTACACACAATTTCATACCAATTTAACAATCACACATTATAAATCATTCCAATTCCACAAAAGAGCAACTAAATGCTCCAAATTCAATATAACTTAGACACACACACACAAGTCCAATAACCCCTAAATTGCTACCAAAGCTAGGGTTATATGTTTACAGCAAATTCCAATTGGAATCACTTAATTTGCTTATGTATGGAATTAATTATGGATTTTAGAATCCATTTGGCCAAAACAGAACAAAACAGAGCATCACTGTGAGCTCTGAAATATCCGGCCTAATATAATAAGTTTAACAGTAAATTAAGCTAAGCTCAAAATATAAGAAATGTAGAGGTCTCTCTGAAGTTTCTAGAATATCCAACCTTGCTCAAATCAGAGTTGTAAAACTCAAGATATGGCAAGAACAAAATGACTGCAAAATAGAGTAATTTGGACCCGAATTTGCAACTACTAAAAACTCAACTAAATCAATCAATTACACAAGTAAACTTACCAAGTTGACTTCAATGGATATTAAAGACCTTTTATCCTCCTAATTGCTAGCTCAAACAAGATTGAAACCTCTCCAAAATTCACTCACGAACTTCCTGTCTTCTTATTCTCAATTTTTCTCTACACCAACATACACTACACACACATATACATATTCACACAAGCCAACCAATCAAAAGACTCCACTTGGCCTCCCCAAAGTCTCCTTTCATAATTGTTTATTAAGTAATTATCAACATAATATAATAATAATAATAATAAAACTATATATTTATAAACAAATATCCTCACAATTCCATATTGGCTCTTTAATGAAATGGCATAAATTCTCAATAGCCCCATAACTTTATATTGTTACAATTAACTCTAAACTTACCTTACAATTAGGTCTTTCTCTACACTTATGTACATACTCCAACTTAAATAAGGCCACTATCTACTATGCATAATATACCAGACATACGTCATAAATACGTATGTGAAAGAGTGGGTGTTACATTTCTCCCCCCTTAAGAAAATTTCATCCTCAAAATTAACTACTCATCATCTTCCTAGAACAAATGTGGTTCTTTCTTTTTTATTAACTATTCTATTTTCCATGTTGCTTCTTTAGTTTTACAATATCTTCACTTTACCTTTACTATTGGAATCCCTTTATTCCTCAATCGCTTCGCCTTCTGATCTATACCGTTCAATATAACCACGTAAAATACATTATAAATAGACAACAATTCCCTTGAAAAATTTAATTTATATGTCAATGGTTAACCTTTTTTAAAATTTCATACTGTCCATATTTTTCGGACTTAATTCTCCTTACCTTCTAAACCTTAAAATTCTCTATTTAGCTTTCTTAAAGCTATACAGTCCTCCCCACTCTCAATTGAGACTCAAACCAACTTAGGGATACTTCCAAGAACATACTTAACATTATCAATTCAATTCATTCATAATTGTAAGGTAGTTAATCAATCACGAGTCTCCAACATTTATATTCATCCCTTTAGTCTCCATCACTCTTTCAGACAATAGATCTCATTCACAATGTAAGCTCAAAATATATCTATCCCCACATCATTAAAAATTCATATTGTCACCCTTTATGACCTTTGGTAGTCACAATTAACTCATATACAGAGACTTATATATATAGCTAAATATATGCAGTTGCACTACATTATCTTTAATACCCTCAATTATCAATTCCATACTAGAAAAGTACAAATATACTCAAAATAACAATTGAGTATACATCACATAAATTTCAAATCTCAATACTATAATTAATAATTGCATTCATCTTAACAATAAGGATAATATCTCGCAATAATTCACATAATTGCAATAATTTTTACATTCACGTTCCCATCTCATTATTCAATATCCCACCAAAACCATTTTCATACCATCACCTCACACAAAGCCACATTTGGCATGTTTCTCATATAAGTTTTCACTTATTTCACCTTCTTGTGAAACACAACACATCATATACAATACAATTTAACACAAAATTGCATCACAATAGGTCATTATATTAACATTCCATCCATAATCATTAATTCATTCTCACATTTCTAACATTCATCATACACGAATATAATATTCATTATAATTCATAATCCACCACATAATCATATCACGCCAATTCTCGTCAAAAGCTAATAATATCATTCACCATATTTCATGGCATATTCAATCACACATCTCAATATATTCATATATAATAATTCATATTGCTTACTTCATTATCCAAGTAAGCACATATTACTATTACATTCATACATATAAAGGAAACTAAAATATATGCATCATATTAGTAAGTAGTTACCAAAATACTTCCCACTTCAATAAGTGAGAGTTCTTCTAACTGTTCAAATATTCCTTATTCTTTATAACTCCTATATATGACCATATATCAAATACATATATAACACATCTTACTTACACTCTAATTCATCCAATTCAATCCATTATCCATAATTTAATTTATAATAAAATCATACACAAATCCCATAACTTTGATTCCTTATAGGAAGTGACACTATGAGTCTATTTAATACCATTGGTAGTTATAACTTTGATAAAGACTGATATTCCGTTTCCATATATCAGCTCTTCCTTATTGCTTTCCTGGTTGACTACCCATAATAAGAATGTGATGTTCATGACATTTTGGTTACCACAATTAATGTCTTTCAACTCACAAATATAGTTACTAATAAATAGCTTTAGATCATAAGTCGAAGAAGTCTCCTTATACGATCATGACTATTTGAATATATAGACTCTTACTCTTTCTTTTGCATTCATACATATGTTGTCCTAGGTCTTAAACCTTGATATGAATCACAAAAATTCCATAACTTCGCTAATAATTTTAATCCATTCCTTTTATCATTCTTTCTTAAGTAAAGTAATTTCCTCATTCTCTATTTATTTAATTAATATTATACAACTATCTTTCCCTGCCAAAACTATTTAGAAATACTTGCCATAATCTTCTTTATTTTTTTGATACATAAAAGCATTATCAAATAAAATAGTCACAACTAGTTCAAACACCATTAAAAAGTCTGATTCGTAAACATCATAATTATAACTAATTTATTAATCACTTCCAATGACATAATCATAAATTTATGATATTCATACAAAATTTTTGAATATCGTCTCGGCAAAAAAACATTATGCTATCCAAAATTACTAATATCTAATTTCTCAAATTCATTCTTTCCAAAATACTATAACATTTTTCCATTAATCAAATGAGTCCTCATCTCATAAAAATAAAATAATTTATCTTCATCAAAATATATTTCACTATCTCATAATCAACATATAATTACTCCCCATAATCTTTGTTCTATATAAATAGAATTAATACTTCCGTAGTATACTATTCAATTCGCCACTTTATCCTCTTTTAGCTCTTTCAGCTCCCCTGATAAAGTAATCAATATTGATACGATTCTGGTATACTTTAATTCCGAATCTAACTTCTAATACTAAAATAATTCCTATAGTTTATATAAATTCGCCCATTTTTCTCGAGTTATTCTACATTTAATCTTTAACATTAATTAAATAGACTACTTATCTATTTCAAATCCTATATGATATAATTGCAACTAAAATCATCAAACATATACAGTTTCTTCTTCACCCACTATTCCTATTTTTTTTACTCCGAATATGTATAATAATTACCTTACATAATAAGTTATACTATCATAAGAGTTCTATACCTAATTTATTCCCAAAATGATACTATCCTTCTTTCAACTCCATAACTATTAAGTTCACACATTTTCTATCAGGTAATAGTTCTAAGTAAAATTCTTATTGCCATCAACTTTTTATCTTTTAGACTCTTCAAATTCCCTACTAAGTCTTTCCTTCGTTAGTTAGCCGAACAAACGCTCATTATATCCTTTAAATTCACATTGTTTTAAAACCTAGATTCTTTTAGCTTTGAAAGCTCTTTCTCTTCCCCAATAACCTTCTCAGCACATAATGAAATTTTCACCGACTCTTTATATGTTTTTCCCATATTTCACAATTCATATCACAACCTATAGATCATAATTTATTCATTGCACCTAAGGCTTTATTATAATAATCTAACGACAAAAGCTCAATTTATGAGGAATCTACTAAAAATTTGACAGAACCTTCCCTAAAATATAGACATCTCCCTACTAAAGTAGGGCAAATCCTGTAATAAAAATAATTATACTTCTATAAACAACCTCCATTGGGCTCGGTTATCCACCACACTATAATAGATCTAACTGAACATCACCAATATACTATTATGAGTAATACATAAGCATTGCCAAAATTACAATGCATTTACATTAATCTTTACATCAATATAATATGTCATTAATAATTCTAAGGGCACAACTCATTTAATCCATTATAACCTTAGCACATCAAGGAAACCAATATATAATTTGTTAGTGACTACTTACCACAAATGCTTTCCATCTTTATCTTTCTTGCCCTTTGAACTCCTATACATAGTCATAAATCACACACACAATTCACATATCAACAGCCCTAACTCACTTCATTCCATATTCAATTACATCACATATCTTGCTCAAATAATGACACTGCATAACTAATTCTCCTTTCATAAGTACTTATTAATTTAATCTAGAATTCTTTCCGCACTCTCTATTCATTATGTGCTATGGTGGAATCACTAAGACTGTAAAAACCTTTGCACCTTATTCTCTCATTTTTCATAATTCTCAACAACAGTGCTATCTACTTAGACTCATTCTTTTCATCTCTAAAATAATTCACTAATATATAAGAACATACATCTTATGAAGGAATTGTAAATAGAAATTCACATTCATATAGAGCATGCACAGGTGTTACCAATGAACTCATTCAAATGACTCTTCGGGGTCAACGCGAGACACTTAGTATTTATCCATCCGAAGATATGAAATGTACATCAACTACATGTTTTATCAACTTATGCATGATATATCATGTATGCATCATGCTGTATCTTCCCGAGGAAATCTAATCCTCACTCTGATACCACTTAATGTAGCACCCTCCAAGTACCACATACACGTGTGTCCATATAATTAAAACAACACATGAATAAGATTTTTTTTAACAACCAAAAGATACTTTCTATATATTAATACAAGTTTATACAATGTGCATAACTTTACATATGTATACAAATACAACATAATTCTATTACAAAATCTTTGATGCTAAAAATGATGAAATGCTCATGAGGATGATGGTGTTGACTCCAAGTTTTCTACTGACCCACCTGAGTTCATAACTAGATGATTGTGCACAAATTGTCATTAGTTTAGGTTGCATTTTAGTGTGCATTTGTGTGTAATTTAGGTGATTTAAGTGCTTTGATGATTGGTTTTTTATGATAAATGGATTGTAGGTACAAAAGGGACATAGAAGATAAATTTGGGTGCTAATTATATAAAAATCTAATGACAGCTATTTCCCATTTGTTGCATGTGATGGCCATGTGAAGAGTGAGAATACACATGAAGAGAGAGGGAGATAAAAGGGGGTTGTTGGCTGTAGAAAAGAGAGCTTTTAAGGGGCTGTTTGCTGCAAATTTTAGGGTTGATTGCAGAAGAGAAGAAGGAGCAGCTGCTCCAGGGGGCTGCTGCTCTATGGGAGCTGTTGCAGAGGAGAAGGGGCTGCTATCCATGGATGGGGCTACTGCAGAAAGTGAGAAGGGAGAAGGAGAAGAGGAAGAAGATGACAAACTCCATTGAAGAACTCTAGCTAGTTTTCTTCTCTCAACTCTTGTCTTTCCTTTTCCTTTTGTATTAGAACTATGAATTTTTATTTGTTTGAGTTGTTGATTGGTATGATTTTG
>CATIWO010468073.1:0-16944 GCA_949673435.1 Macaranga tanarius
TAAGGCTAGGATGCTAAGGATTTAAGCTTAAGTTTCTTTAGACTTAATTAGCTTAAAGGAAACTATAGTCATAATTCGAAAGTTTAGTATTTCAATAATGGATGAGGACAAAAAAAATAGAAAAAAAAATCAATAATGTAAAAAAAATGCAAGAAAATCTATACTTGTTATGTGATGTATTTTGAGTAAGTTGTGTGCAAAAGAGTTTGCTCCTTAATTGCATTCATTCGGAAAGAGTATGTGACATTGCAAATATAAAGAAAATAAGTGGGATGGAGCATAAAATGAACTCACTAGTAAAAAAAATGCATATATAAAAAAATGTGTCTAAAAATGTCATGAGAAATGTTAGTCTATGCGTGTGCTTGATTTTTGTCCTACAAAGATACTTGTGTTTTTAGAAATCTTAAGTTTGAAGAATGAATATTTTAGCTAGATAGCTTGGGACTTTGTATTCTTGATTTTGTTATTAATAGGTTGAGATAATGTGTTAAACTTGTTGCCTATGCTATGAGACTTATTTCCTTTATTATTGTTGAGCATTGAAAGTTAGTTGTTAACTATCTTTTTCTACAAAATTTCTTTCATTATTAGAATGACTTGTTAAGATGGCTATATATATTTTGTAGAAGATAAAATTTTTGTTGTTTTTCTTGCTTGAGGGCAAGCAAGGTCTAAGTGTGTGGGAATTTGATAGTATGCAAGCTAGCATGGTTATTATCAATCATTTTATTGTCTTTTTATTTATTTTTCATTTTCATTTTAATTATTTATTGAACTTTTATTGCTATTTTTGTGCTTTGATGTTGCTTGTATTTTATAGGTCATTCTAGGCTAATTTTATGATTAAAGTAGCATGGGAGTGCATTGGAGTGAAAAACAGCCAAAGGAAAGCCAAAAGAACCAAATGAGGCAATTTTAGGCTTGTGCTGAGTCAGCACAGTGTGCCGACTTATGACAGGGGCTGGCTGTGCCGAGTCGGCACAGTGGTGCTGAGTCGGCACAGTGGTGCCGAGTCAGCACACTGGTGCCAGATCAAAGGGATGTGACTTTTCAACTTTGCATAGTTTTTGTATTTTAGCCATAACTTCCTCTACAAACCTCAAAATTAGGTGATTCAAGTTGAATTGGACTAACTCAAAGACCTACAACTTTCATGAAGACATTTTCTAGAAATAACGTAATTTAGATGGAAGAAAATGCCCTTAAAGTTGCTGCATCTACACAGGATGGCGACTTTCCATATCAAATGGTTCCTTTCCAATTGTATACGAATTGTAATTACTTGTAACTCTTCCTAAGGCCTATAAACACATGTGTTGGATGCATTTCAGAGGGAGATAGCAATTTTTAGATAAAAGACATCAGAAAGCATATTATTATTTATTAAAAGTCTTAGTTTTATTTTAGTTATTATTATTAGGGCAATTTAAATATTCAAGTGAAGAAAATTCAAAGCAAGTCAAGAAAATCTTCAAGAAGGCTATCTACATTCAAAGTTCTATCTTTCTTTCTTAGTACTTTGTATTTTATTTTCCTTCTTGTTGTTATTTAATTATGTTTATCATGTATCTTGGCTAGGACATTATTTGTTAGAATTGCAAGGAAGAATGAATCAATGAATTATATTTTTATTTTATGTTATGTTAATGGTTTGAATTCAATTATGAGTTTGAATATGTTGTGTATGCTTGATCACCATATATGATGTTCTAATCAAATATGTACACAATGAGAATTGGTGCATTTTAGTGGATATATAATTGAATTCTTTAAAGGCAATGAAATCACTTAGAGACAAGGGTTTCTACTTAATAAAAATTATAAGTCTTGCATGGTAATATTATAGATTATGTTTATCTCTACAATGACATGAGAATGCTTGTAGACTCTAAATGAATTACTCTTTATTGACAATGAGAGTTGCATTGAAGGATTTTAAGTATATATGACAATGAGAGTTGCATTTATGCCTTATACCATGTTTATAAGCATTTGATGTAGCTATTTGTTTATTTTGTAATTCTTGGTAAATTCCTACTTGTAGTTCTAATAAACCATATTTAACTTGATATTTAGAATAATTAGATTAATTAGAGTAGTTAGTATTTAATTAGAATAATTAGAATAATCCAACAGTTTTTATTATTAATATTTTGCCTATCCATCTTAGTACCTATTCGGTTAATATAAAATTCACAAATTCCCAGTGTTCGACACCTTACTTACTCTATACTTAGTTTTAGAGTCTAGGGTAATGTAATTTGACCCACACCAATAGGCATGACAAAAAGAGATATTCAATAGCAAAAATGTAAAACAAAGCATAGTATGTACATTTAGCATGTCAAGAAAAAGGTAGCATGATATATCTATGCATGATCATGGTATAAATGCTAGCAATATATCATGTTTAAGATGTAAAGTATAGTAAATCATGTTATGATTGAAACTTAAGATGTGATGGGTCATGGCATAAATACAACACTTTTTGTCAGTTTGACACCTCTACTTATAGTTTGTCATTTCAACATCTGAAATTGACTAAAATGTAATTTTTAAACCCATGTCATCATATGTGGCTTGGAATAGCGAATCAATATGTGTCATATCTTAAGGATTTGACTGACCAAAACCTACAAGTAGAGGTATTAAAATGACAAAAAGTGGCAAGTATAAGGGGTGGTAGATGTATTATGTCATTAGATTAGTGTATTTTAGGCAAAAAATGGTAAGTTCAAGTGTTAAAATGGCAAATTTGTAAGTTGAGGTGTTAAATTGATTAATTATGCTAAGTACAGGGGGCTGCGGATGTATTATGCCAATATCTTAAACTAGCATAAAACATGGCATAAATGCATATATCTATCATAAAAAGAATGCAAGTAGTCATGCAAGTAACATAACAGTCATGCCTATAACTAATAATGATAATGCACGATATATATCATTTTATGCATATAATGGTATATATGATATCATGGAAAATATATACATGGCATAACAAAATCATAGCAATATGCACCAAAGCAATGAAAAGCATGCAAACATGAAAATAAAATAACAAAATAAGTCAATATGCAACATAGAAAATAAATATGTAGGAAACATTTAGTAAAAGATGTGAAATTATGCAAAAAGTTATAAAAATAGAGAAAAATGTGAAAATGATATACAAAATAGGATAAAATATGTTATTTTAGAATTTTCATGAAATTTATGAAGGCATAATGCATACACAGCCCCCTGAACTTGCTAGCTTTTTTTACTTTGGCACCTCAACTTACGCTTTTGCCATTTCAATACCTGAACTTGCCTAAAATGTAATTTTTAAACCCCTATCATCATATTAACGAATTAGCATGTGACATGTAGAGGTGTTTAATTGAACAAAATCTGCAAGTAGATGTGTCAAACTGACAAAAAGTGGCAAGTACGGGGAGTGGTAGATGTATTATACCATTATATTAGTGTATTTTAGGCAAAAAGTGGCAAGTTCAGGTATTGAAATGGCAAAATCGTAAGTTGAGGTGCCAAATTGAAAAAAGCTGGCCAGTTCAGGGGACTAGGTATGTATTAATCCATTTATGAAAATAGTGTGAAATAAAAAATAAACATGCATGATTTGATGAAAAAAGGGTAAAATATGCCAAAATGGAAGATTTTATATTAAAAAGAGTTTTATTGATCTGAAATGATAAAATGATGTAAAAATGGACATGTGATCAAGCACACAAATCATATAATGAACAAGCATACTATCATGAAAAGTATATAATAAAATGTAAAACAATTATGTAATCATGAAACGATCAACTAAGAATATGAATAATATATACATGCAATACGAGTGCAAGAAAAGTAAATGGTCAATCCTTTTACCAACATCTCTTTTATTTGCCTTTGATGATAGGGTCTTTGAACTTGAGCCATAGCAAAAGGTTCTTATTTAAATAATAGTTTCAAAAACAAGATTTAAAATGGAAATTGAAAATGAAAGTTAAAAAAGGGAAAATGAAAAGAAATGAAAATAGAAATTAAAATCCTTATTTGAAAAATAATTCGCACAATTCATGAAATTAAGATAAAAATAGAATTTTGATTGGAAAATTAGTAACTTGAACACATGGATGCCTTTATCTTGTTATTGAAATGATTCTTTCAATCCATCCATTTAAGGCATTAAAAATCATGTTTTATTCCATTGATGGAAAGATCTCATTCAATAAGATGTTACTCCTTTATGTTCAAGATGGATTTTGATTTAAGAAAAACATAAAATTTTAAAATGATTTATTCCAAGGATCAATCAAAGAAGATGATCAAGAATCAAGAGTTAGTGAGTAACAATAGATCACAACAATATAACACAAAAATATATAAAATCATATAATCATATACTATATAGTATATAGTATATAGCATAATAGTAGTAGTAATATAAGTATAGAAATTATAGATGTATACTAAGATTAAGTTAGAGTGAGCAATATAAATATAAAACAAGATAATAAAAGCTTGTAAAGTAAAAGGCATGAAAATGAAATGTTAGACATTAGCAAGAGTTAGTGATTGTTAGTAGAAGTTAGCAAGAGTAAGTAGTTAGTAGGAGTTAATAAAATTTTATGGTTAGTAATGACAGCTTAAGCAATTGAGAAAGATATATATAAAATGCATATTATGCAAGGATGCAATGCATGATACACATAGAAGTGTGCACGCAAATACAAATGATTCATGATGCAATTCATAGTGCATGCAAAATGAATGCAAAATCTGGGGTACATGTAAATATGTAAGTAATGCAAGCTAGGGTGCATGAAACATGCATGTAAAGATCTAAAAATGGAGTATACATATGATAATGATGTGCAATTAAGCAAGTGAAATGCAATCAGGCACATGAGATGCAAAATGATATGCAATTATGTAAGAAACATTCAAAGGTTAGTAATAATAATCACACAAGAAGTAAGAATTTGTAATAATCATCATCAACAAATAATCATAATAAACAAGAGTTAGTTAGAATAATAATCAATAAACAAACAATAAAAGAGAGTTAGTAATAATAACCACACGTAGTCATAGGTATAAAACACATATCTTAATCATTATCATCAACTAAAAGCTTTTAAAGTGTTTTAGGTTGAAAGTAATTGAAAATCAAAGTAGAGAAGTATAAAAGCAAAGCTTAAAAAATTAAAAGGAAAACTTTTCAAAACCAAAATGAAAGAGATCTAACCATACTAGGATTATTAGTGCCATATTTGAATGAAACAAAATCATTTCTATAGGTTTTGAGGGCCCTTAAATCCATCCTTGGAGTCATTTTAAATCAAAAACATTAAAAAAGGGGAAATTTTCTCTAAATAGCTAGTTTGACCACTTCAATAGCCGGCCAAAAGTCTAACAATGTCCAGCCAAATGGGAAAAATGGCCGGCCAAGTAGGATGAACAACCGTCTGGTTGTTCATCCATGGGCAGGGTGCGAATTTGCAACTTTTGGCTCAAAACTTGACTTTTAAAGCCCCCCTAAACCCCAAACCAAAGCTTAATGATGAAAGATAAGGTGTTTAAGAAAGTTTTTGGCCTCAAAAAATTGGAAGAAACTCACCAAAGATTGAAGATTGAATTAAGAAATGTGAAGAGAGATAGGAAAAGGCTTATTTAGGTAGGTTTTAGGTTTCATTTTAATTTAATTGTGTTTTGGGTTAGTATTTAGGTGATTGATGAAGCTTGAATCAAGGTTTCATTGCTAGAATTATTTAGGTTTAAAGGTGGTTTAATTTGGTTTTGGAATTTGATTGATTCAATAGAAGAAAAGAAGTAGAGTTTAGGTTTATTTTTAATTTATTTTTAGTATATTTTTTATTTATAAGAGATTTTTTTTTAAAGAATGACCTGCACAACTCCCAAATTCCCCTTTAAAGAACCTAAGACTCACTATTTATAGACAAAATAAGGTTATAGTAATGATGTAATTAAATCATATATCAAAAGGGTTAAAAGGTAAATAAAATATAAACTTTGTCTTTATACGTGAAGCTTGGTTTAGAATATTCCTTGCTTAGTGATCAATCTTGGAAATTGCACCTTATTTTATTAGACATAAATGGTGACATAGCAAGTTGTGGGACCTATTTTGACCGCTGAAGGTTAAAAATTTAACCTTTTGCCAAATGGTATGTATAGACATGTTATAATTTTAGAAGACAGTTTTAGACTGACATTTTGTCTCAGGAACTTGATTTTGACCTCAAAAAATATCATTTGACTAAAGTTTGACTTTTCAGTCTAAGGCTTCCTAAGGTTAATACAAGGCACCAGAAACACAAATTAGACTAAAAAATACTAAAAGTTAACCTAAAAGAGCCCTTTTTTCAAGGAGTGATGCATATGGACATACAGACACGAGATCCAATTCAAATCCTTTGAATTATGATGGAGGACCAATCACAAGATCACAAGCTAAAAGGATGAAAGATGCTGCCAAGGAACTTGTGCAAAGGAGTCTCGAGCCTATGGAATAAAAAGGAGATGATTTAGAGGAAACTAAGTTAGTCAATTTACTTAGTTGTGATCAGGTCGATACACACCCATGTATATTTTTACATGGCCATGTTGAATGTTTGTGAATTGTCCCGAGACAGACACGGGTCCGTACACACCCGTGTCTAAAGGCTGTGTTGCTATACACGCCCGTGCTTATTTTCAAAGTGTCATCTGCATGATACACGGTCAGACGACACGCCCGTGTAAGAAGCCGTGTAGCTATTAGGTTTCTGAAAAGACATTGAAACATGCCTATATAGAAACAAGTTCAGACCATGTGCCAAGCCGTGTTAGAGTCTATTAAGTGTGCTAAAATTCTCGGAGCTTGTACACACCCATGTGCCTTTCTGACATGCCTATGCATCTATGACTTATTTTGTCTAATTAGGATTTTGTTTATATTTTCTTTACTATTTAGAATTTATGTTTAATTAGGAATGTCATTGTTTATTCCTAAAGAGTTGTTTCTTTTAGAATTAGTTTAGGTTTGGGATTACAAGTCTATAAATACTTGTATCAAACATCATTATTAATATAGTTGATTGATATTATTCAAATCCTTAACTAAATTTTCTTGAGTTCTTACTAGAGCTATTTTCTGAATTTGCTTCGAGCTTGTTGGAATTCAACCCTGATAATTAGAGGTGCTAGTTGTTAGATAACTAGTGTTGCTAATTCTCTTAGTTTATGCTAGATAGATACTTGGGCACCGATCTCAATATATTGTTACAGATTCTAGTTGTTAGATAACTAGTGGGACGTATTAGTTTAGTATCAGAGCTTTGGCTCTAGTGTAAGCTATGTATCCCTAGCGTAGTATTTATATTGATAAAAAAAGAAATATTCAAAGTTCATTCCGTATCAAAATTGCATCAAGTGATTCGGCCTCAACAAAATTGAAGGAGGTCGTATTAATCATCCGTTGCATCAACTAAATTCGTGGGTAAGCATATCACCCTTCGAAAACTCATCAATTTGTATATTTTCTACTTATTTTCTTTGTCTACCTACCCTACATCATTCTATATCTTTAAACCCTTCTTTCTAATCGTTAAATACCTAAAATTCATGCATAAATAAACTCCAAATTTTAGACATACCTGAAATCATCCAAAACAGCCCCACACTTACATCTTTTAGCTTATCTTTCGCTAATAGCTTTAGTTATCTAGTTTGATTTGTGATTCTCTTAGAAGTAGTAAGAGTTTAGCTCAATTAAGGACTCAAAAGGAAATTCTTTGTGTGTGTTCAATTATGAGTGCATTAGAGAGTTTCTAATTAATTGAGAGAAACATGTGAGAGAGTGTTAGCATAGGGATTTTTCTTTTCATTTGTTTCAGATTTACATCATGGATACAAAGGAGAAGCTTACATTGGATTCAATACAAGCAATATTGCAAAAGATGTTGGCTCAATAAGAGGATATGAGGAGTGACAACCAAAAGGTCCAAGAATGATTGGAAAGGTTAGAGATAGGTGCCCCTATCCGAGAAAAGGAGACCCAACGCATTCTCTTCAATGAACTATAAAAAGAGGCAGCTGAAGAAGGATCGATGCATGCCAACAAGGGTAAGACCAAAGATAGGAATTTAGGATCAATCAAGATGAAGATTCCAGCTTTCTAAGGGAAGAGTGATCCGGAGGCGTACTTAGAGTGGGAAAAGATGGTTGAAAGGGTGTTCGAGCGCCATAATTATACTGAAGAGAAAAAGGTAAAATTGGTTGCCGTGAAGTTCACTAACTATACTAGTGTGTGGTGGGATCAATTCACCTCCATTAGGTGTAGAAGTAGAGAAGGACCAATTTCCTCATGGTTTGAGATGAAAACCATAATGAGGAAGAGATTTGTACCTCAACACTATTATAGAGAGGTGTATAACATATTACAAAGGTTGAACCAATGCTCTAAGAGTGTTGAAGAGTATTTCCAAGAGATGGAGATGGCCATGATTCGAGCTAACATTAAAGATGATAGAGAGGATACCATGGCACGTTTTCTATTAGGTTTGAATCATGAAATTACTAACCTTTTTGAATTGCATCATTATGTAGATTTGAAGGATATGGTACATATGGCAATCAAGGTGGAAAATCAATTGAAGGTGAAAACCAAAATAAATTCGACTCCTACAACTACATGGAAATCGAATTTGATGAATAAGGGAGGAGAAACAAGTGCAAGTAAGAGGAAATTTGAGCCAAATAAAATCAAGGATATTACTACATCGAAGACACAACCTAAGGATGACAAATCTAAGGGTAAATCAAGTAATATTTAGTGCTTTAGATGTTTAGGATATGGACATAAGGCTACACAATATCCAAATGCCAAAATCATGACCCTACGCAATGGGGAGGTAGTGAGTGAGGAAGAGGATGATGATGATGATGATGATATTAGTGACATGACACTATTGAAGGACGCATCTGATATGGAGGAGGAATCAACCCCACAAGGACTAATTTACACTTTGGTTACTAGGCGTGCCTTAAATATGCAAGCTAAGGAGGAAGAGGTACAATGTGAAAACATATTTTATACTCGATGCATGATACATGATAAATTGTGTAGTATGATTATAGATGGTGGAAGTTGTGCTAATGTTATTAATGCTACTCTAGTTGATAAATTGGGGATTAAAACAACTAGACATCCTAGACCTTATAGATTACAATGGTTGAATGAATATGGGAATAGTAAGGTCACTAGGCAAGCATTGATTACATTCTCGATTGGGCGTTATTGTGATGAGGTATTATGTGATATAGTTCCTATACAAGTTAGTCAAATATTATTAGGATGTCCATAACAATTTGATAGGCGAGTCATATATAATAGTTTTACTAACAAATATTCATTTAAGATGAATAGTAGGACTATTAATTTGCTATCTATGTCACCTAAGGAAGTGTATGAGGATCAAAAAATTTTGAGTGAATGTGAGAGTGCACAAAAAAAAGAAAAGGTGCACTAGCAAAAGGAGAGTAGTGAGAAAAGCCAAGAGAGGCATGAGAAAAGAGAGGAAAAAGGAGAGAAAATAGAGGGGATGCATAGAGAGAGAAAAAATAGTTAGATTGTGCATGCAAAAGAAGAGAATAGTGTGCAAATAGTGGTAAAAAAAAGGTAAAAAGCAATTTCTTTGCAAGAGAGAGTGAGATTAGAAAGGCTTATCTAAGCAGGCAACCTATGATACTATTAGTATTCAAGGGTGTATGTTTAGCTTTTGATGCCAACCCAATTCTCTCTTCTCTATATAGTTTTTTTCAAGTGTTGTTGCAGGAATTTGAGGACTTATTTCCTGAGTCTATGCCCGATGGTTTACCACCATTAAGAGGGATAGAAAATCAAATTAATTTTATTCTTAAGCATAAATTCTGAATAGGCCAGCATATAGGAGTAATCCTGAAGACACAAAGGAATTACAAAGGCAAGTGGATGAGTTGATGTCTAAAGGATTGATTAGAGAAAGTATGAGCCCATGTGTTGTACCCGTGCTACTTGTACCTAAAAAGGATGGAACATAGTGTATATGTGTTGACTGTCGTGCCATTAATAAAATCACTGTAGAGTATCACCATCCTATACCTTATTTAGATGACATGTTAGATGAATTACATGGTGCATGCATATTTTCTAAAATTAATTTAATGGTTGGGTATCATCAAATTAGAATAAAAATTGGTGATGAATGGAAAACTGCCTTTAAATCAAAATATAAGTTATATGAGTGGTTAGTCATGCCATTTGGTTTAACTAATGCTTCTAGTACATTAATGCATTTAATGAACCATGTTTTGAGGGATTTTATAGGTAAGTTTGTTGCTGTCTATTTTGATGATATACTTGTATATAGTAAATCACTAGAGGACCATATTATGCATGTTAGATCAGTTTATAGTGTTTTACAATCACAAAAGTTATATGCTAAGCTTGCTAAATGTTCATTTTTTGTGCCTAAAGATATATTTTTAGGATATGTTCTTAGTGAGCATGGTATAGAGGTTGAACATGAGAAGGTTAAGGCTATTGAAACTTAGCCTACACCTAGGAATGTCGGGCATGTTCGTAGTTTCCATAGCTTAGCTAGTTTTTATCAATGTTTTTTGTGTGATTTCTCTAGCATAGCTTCCCTTTTGACAGAAGTAATTAAAAATAATGTTGGATTTAGGTGGTGAAAGGAACAAGAGGATTTTTTTAACATGCTGAAATCTAAATTAATTTCTGCACCTATTCTTGTTTTGCCTAACTTTGATAAAACAATTAAGATTGAATGTGATGCTTCTGGCATGGGAATTGGAGCTGTTTTAATGCAAAAGGGTAAGCCAATTGCACATTTCAATGAAAAATTAAGTGGCACAGTACTTAATTACCTGACATATGATAAAGAGATGTATGCCTTAGTAAGGGCATTGGAAACGTGGAAACATTACTTATTGTCTAAGGAGTTTATTATTTATACTGACTATGAGAGTTTGAAGCACTTGAAGGGACAGAAAAAGCTCAACAAGAGACGTGCTAAGTGGAGTGAGTTTCTTGAGTCTTTTCCTTATGTTATCAAATACAAACAAGGCAAGGAAACCATTGTGGTTGATGTATTGTCAAGGAGGTACATTTTACGTAACACTTTGGATGCTAAATTGCTTGGTTTTGAGCATATTAAAGAGTTGCATGCACATGATCCTGATTTTGGCAATGTATATAATGCATGTGAGACAATTGCCTTTGACAAATTTTATAGACATGATGGGTATTTGTTTTATTTAAAGCAACTTTGTGTGCCTAGATGTTCATTGTGTTTGTTATTAATTAAGGAGGCACATGAAGGGGGTTTGATGGGACACTTTAGCATAGCTAAGACATTAGATGCTTTACATGAGCATTTCTTTTGTCCTAATATGAAATCTGATGTATCTAAGTATTGTGCTAATTTTATCACATGTTTGCAAGCTAAGTCTAAAGTGCATCCGCATGGTTTGTATACACCATTGTCTGTTCCACAATCACCTTGGGTCGATATATCTATGAATTTTATACTTGGACTACCTAGGACTAGGCATGGTAATGATAACATATATGTGGTTATTGATAGGTTTTCGAAGATGGCACATTTTATTCCATGTCATAAAACTGATGATGCATCGCATATTTCTGATTTCTTCTTTAAGAATATAATGTGTTTGCATGGTATACCTAAAACTATTATGAGTGATAGGGATACTAAGTTTTTGTCCTACTTTTGGAAGACTTTATGGGCAAAATTATGAACTAAGTTGTTGTTCAGTACTGTATATCATCCACAAACTGATGGTCAAACCGAAGTTGTTAATAGGATATTAGGACAACTCATGCATGCTATAATTAAGAAGAATATGAAATCTTAGGATGAGATTTTGCCTCAAGTAGAATTTGCATATAATAGGGCTGTGCACTCATCTACACATTATTCACCTTTTGAAATTGTGTATGATTTTAATCTTTTAACACCATTGGACCTATCACCTTTGCCTATAAGTGAGCAAGTTCATTTATATGGTATTTAAAAAGTATATTTTATGTATAATTTACATGAAAAGGTAAGGAAAAATATTGAAAGGCGAAATCAACAAGTGGCGAATCAAAGGAATAAAGGATGAAAACAGTTAATTTTTGAGCCTGGAGATTGGGTTTAGTTGCATTTTCACAAGGAGAGGTTTCCTACTAAAAGGAAATTTAAGTTACATCTTAGAGGAAATGGACAGTTTCAAGTTGTAGCAAGGGTCAATGCCAATACCTACAAATTAGATCTCCCAGGTGAGTATAATGTTTCTATAACCTTTAATGTATATGACCTTCTTCCTTTTAATTTTGAAGGTGAAGATTCGAGAGCGAATCCTTTTAAGGAAGGAGGGAGTGATGCATATGGACATATGGACATGAGATCCAATTTAAATCCTTTGAATTATGATAGAGGACTAATCACAAGATTACGAGCTAAAAGGATGAAAGATGCTGCCAAAGAACTTGTGCAAAGGAGTCTCGAGCCTATGGGACAAAAAGGAGATGATTTGGAGGAAACTAAGTTAGTCAATTTACTTAGTTAGTTGTGATCAGGCCGATACATGCCTGTGTATGTTTTTTCACGGCCATGTTGAATGTTCGTGAATTGTCCCGAAATAGACACGGGTTCGTACACACCCGTGTCCAAAGGCTGTGTTGCTATACACGCCCGTGCTTATTTCTGAAGCATTATATACATGATACACGGTCAGACGACACGCTCGTGTAGGAAGCCATGTAACTGTTGAGTTTCTGAAGAGACATCAAAACACGCTCATGTATGAACAAGTTCAGACCATGTGCTAAGCCGTGTTGGAGTCTATCGAGTGTGCTAAACTCTCGGATCTTATACACGCCCGTGTATCTATTACTTATTTTGTCTAATTAGGATTTTCTTTATGTTTTATTTACTAATTAGAATTTGTATTTAAATAGGAATGTCATTATTTATTCCTAAAGAGTTGTTTCTTTTGGAATTAGTTTAGGTTTGGGATTACAAGTTTATAAATACTTGTATCAAACATCATTATTAATATAGTTGATTGATATTATTCAAATTCTTAATTGAATTTTCTTGAGTTCTTGCAAGAGCTATTTTCTAAATTTGCTTTGAGCATGTTGCAATTCAACCCTAATAATTAGAGGCGCTAGTTGTTAGATAATTATTTTTGCTAATTCCCTTAGTTTATGCTGGATAGATCTTTAGGCAACGATTCCAATAGATGATTACAGATCCTAGTTGTTAGATAACTAGTGGGACGTATTAGTTTGACTTATTTACTCTATGAACACTATTAAAAGGGATTCTTACTAGATCAATCAATCAAATCCTCTTCTTTAACATTATTAAGGTCAGCTAAAAGGCTTATTGTAGTTTAGTTTGGTCTTGAAGTAGTCAAAACAGGTGCAAAAAGACTATCAGGTAACAGTTTACGGTCTTAAATGGCTTTGAAATATATTTAAAGTTATTTCTTTTCATTAATATCTTTCAATGGTGAGATATTTTCATGGATTCCTCATTAGCCATTAGGTTTTTGAAAATGACTCCTAATAGTTTGTCCCTTACTTTAGAGAAATTTTAGTGTTTTGACAACATATTAAAAATAAATTGTGCATTGATGTTAAGATCGCATCACACAAATTCTGACAAAGCATTGAACAAACTCAAGGTTGAAGAAATCATACTTGATTTATTCTATCTTGATGCTCATCTTTGATTCCTATGAACTCATACTTGAAAATATAGGTTAGTATTGAAATGGAAATTTAGTTTTTTAAAATATTTAATTTATGAGATATACTCAGAAAGGTGCCTACGAAATCACACCTTAAATATCGGGTGCAAATAAAATATAATATATTGCCTACGAGCATTGTCTCTGCGCATGTGTATGGCGAGGAATTAGCACTTTGGTAGCTAGGTGAGACATTTAGCTCCCAGAGTTGTATGGGATTTATAGGTTACCACTTGAGTGTACAATGGCATATATATCTGTACTTATATATATATATATATATATATATATATATATATATATATATTGATCTTGAATGATTTTGTCTATGATTTCCTTGATTTACTTCAAGTCGAGTTAAAGAATTCTGAGGAAAGTACATGGATTTTTTATATTTATATCAGGAAAATGTTGGATGAGAAATGTTTATTTTAGTACTCAAGCTGTTTTCCATTCTTGGATGGAACTTTATTTGATTAAAGTTGAATTTCTGTATCATGTTATATGATAATATATTAATGTTTTTTTGTGATTATGCTTATATCCTCTCACTGAGTAGTTGTACTCATCCACTGATTTAAACCATTTTAGATTCCATTTTGGTGAATTAGTTGATCCTTGTATAGCATGTTTTAGAGTGCCCTTGTTGTCAGCACTATAGAAGGTTAAGCCTATAAACTATTGTTGTTCGGAAATAGAACTTTTGCTTAGTAAGCCTCAGAGGCATATGTACAGTTTGTTTAATAGATACGGTAAACTTTATTTTGTATTACAGTATGCTTGTAATGATGACTATTTATATTAAGTTATGATATATAATGGTTTACAGATGATTAATAGTTTATTGTTGCACTGATCCTTATGGTAGAGGAAGGGGTGTGACATTTATTGGATGGATAGGGTACGTCACCTACATGGTGATGAAATGACTTGGCAAACCTTTATAACAGAATTTGAAAAGGAGTATATTTCAAAGAGCTATAGGAAAGGGAAGCAAGATACCTTTTTTAGGTTGGCATAAGAAGATATTACTGTTAGGGAGTATATCGATAAGTTTGAAGATCATCTTGATTTATAGCTGATATGCTTCCTTCTGAGGAGAATAAGTATAATTGATTTTTAAGTGGCTTACGTATGACTATTCGGTCTGGTTTGGCTTTTTTTGAGGGTACCACTTATAGGAGCTTAGTAGAAAAAGCTTTAGAGGTAGAGAAGCTGAAGAAAGAGGAAAGAGAAGTGTTTCAAAAAGGTTAGAAGCACAGACAGAGTTCCTTTTACAATGTTGACAATAGATTTTCTAAGAAAGGAGGAAGTGCATTTCAAGCTAAAACTGGTCCTAGTATGGGCAAGAGCTCCTATACTGAATCAAAGTAAGCTAGTCAGAGTACAGTGCAGTAACCAGTGGGTAGTTTTATAGGTGTTCAAGGTACAGGAGCTTGACAGAGGTCTCGACCTCTATGCTCAGTCTGTGGTAAAAATCACAAATGCGTATGCAAAATGCGAACTGGTGGATGTTTTGAGTGTGGAGAGATTGCTCACTTTAAGAGGGAATGTCTTTATTTAATTGAGCCAGCTAGTTTTGGGCATTGATCTAATGCACACATAAATCAAAGACGTGGTAGAACCCAATCTTAAGGTAGGCCTGCGGTAAGAGGTACAAGCACTAGTAGGCCTAGTGGAGCTATATCTTCTGTTCAACCGAGACAGGGTACGGAGACTGGTAGACCTCAAACCTAATCTAGAATTTTTGCTATGATGTAGCAAGAGGCACTAACATCTCTAGAGGTTATGACTGGTATGTTATCTATCATGGGTAAAGATGCTTATATTCTTATTGATCCTGGCTCCACTCATTCTTTCATCTTCTTTACATTTACCCATCATTTTGATAGACAAAGGGATTTATTAGGTGAGACTTTAGTGGTTAGCATCCTTATTGGTAGTCCTATTGTGTGCAAACAAGTGTATAGAGAGTGTGTAGTAAAGCTAGAGGACTAACAACTATTAGCAGACTTAGTTCCTTTGCCTATTCAAGAATTTGATGCTATTTAGGCATGGATTGGTTATCCCACCATTATGCCATAATAGATTGTTATGAGAAGTTAGTGAAGTTTAAACGACCTGGAAAGCCTAAGCTCATTTTTTGTGGTAAACGTTGTCTTTTTCTGTCTTGTGTAATTTATACTATTGTATCTGAGAAATTGCTTAGGAAGGGGTATCACGAAAAGCTTTAGTAGTTTGTGAGTTTCTTAATAAATTTCTAGAAAAGCTTCCTGGATTACCTCCTGATAGAGAGATTGAGTTCCCTATTAACTTACAACCGGGTACAATTCCTATCTCTCAAGCACCTTATAGAATAGCTCCCACCGAGTTAAGGGAGTTAAAAGTTCAATTACAGGAGCTTTTGGATAGAGGTTTTATAAGGCCTAGTATCTCACCATGGGGAGCTTGTTGGGTTCCGGGGCACAATCACAGAGCGAAAAATAAAAATTTTAACCCTAAGAACCCCTACCAAGATCCAAGTAGTTTGGATTAAATCAATTTAATCGAGTGTAGAATCTTACCAAGACTAGTTCAACGGTAAGATTGTAGGAAGGAAGAGAGGAGGTTTACTCCGGTGACACCCTACCTCGAGCCTTTCATTGTCTTCTGTCAGAATATAGATGCAACTAAAGAGTAATGTCCTTTACCTGTATCCACATGAACAGAACACCCCAAAATGATGTTGGTGTGCTAGCACCTTTCCTCTCAATTTTCTCTTTGTGTTTCTTTCTCTAAAGGAACGTATTTTGTGAATAATGATGTGCAGAGAACTCTCTACAACTAAACGCCTACATGATATATCTATATATATCTCTTAGGGTTTAGTCTTTCACAAGTACCAAAACTCTTTTTGTCTTTATCATTATCTTTATTTTATATATGTATATATATATATATATATATATATATATATATATATATATAATTATGATAACAATTATCATAAAGAAATTATCAATAAATATATATGAGAGAGAAAACTATCTTATTGGGCTAATAAGCCCAATATATATATATATATATATATAATTATGATAACAATTATCATAAATAAATTATCAATAAATATATATG
>CATIWO010468211.1:0-11982 GCA_949673435.1 Macaranga tanarius
TCTTCATTTATGGACTAATCAATGTTAAATATAATGAATCTCGTATAGAAAATACATTCACTACCTTCATTTAGTGGTTCACCACAAAATATTACATATAATGATTCTCATAAAACTATCGATTGTGGTTGACAATAAAATAATATATGGTTGTATTTGTGCCAAAATATAAATTTTCTAGCCCATTGTTAAAATTAAGGCCCAAGTAAGCCCAATAATGAAGCCCAACATATGTAATGTTACTTGGAGAAAAGAAATTGAGGAGCTGAAGAAAGAAGCTTCTGGAGGTAATCAGAGGCACTATGTGCTTGAGAAAATTCAATGCTTGAAGAAATTCAATGAGCAGGTTACACGAGCAAGCTTGAGGGAATTAAAACTAAAGAACGTGAAGATACTAGAAGATGCTGGAGAAATCAAGAATTGAAGACTTGGTGAAGAATTTAATTGTTGGCTTAGCAGGAAAAGAAGAAAATTCCAGAAGAGGCTAGAGGTAGCTGGAGAAAATGCAAGGGATACAGAAGTTATAGAATTTATGAGAGCAATTATTGAAGAATTTAAGGAACTCAACTTCTGCAGCAAGGTGAAAAATTATGAGACTACGCTTCTGCACCAAGAGACTGAGCTATAAAAGGAAGGCAAGCAGCATGGAATCCAACAACAACCAACATCCAGCATCAACACAATCAATCCAATCAACATCAACAACAATCAATCAGCAAATCAATATTCAAATCCAAATTTGATCATTTCCTTTAGCTTATAGCATTTTTACGCTTTCATTACAGAAAAGTTTGTATTACTGCTATTTTAATACAATTTTAAATTTTCTTAAGCTTATTGTCATTCTTTTTATCATTACCTCCAGCAGAATTTCAATTTGCTTAAAGCATAATTTCATTACCTCCAGTATAATTTTAATTTGCTCAAAGTGTACTTTCATTACTTCAAGTCTGTTTTTAATTTTCTCAAAGCGCACTATTATTACCTCAAGCCTATTTCCAATTACCTCAAGCATACTTTCATTACCTCTAGAATTACCTTTAACTCATTTATCATTTCCTCTAGCAAATTATCATTACCTCCAGTCTAGCAAATTATCATTACCTCCAGTAATCAATTTACCATTTACAATCAAATACAATCTTTTACATCCTTGGAACTCAAACAAATTATGGTAAAGGTGTTTGAGAATCCACACTCATTTGAAAGAAGTCAGTAATTATCAAATTATACTAATAAGCTTTTGGCACGCTTGGTGGGACTTAACATCCAGTTTGCCAAAAATTTATACAATTAATCTCTTGGCGATCACAGTAGGAGACATTCCAATGGAGTGTTCAACTTTAATGGAGAAATCTTTTGGGTTGGTAATCCGACCAACACGCCTGTAAGAATAGGTGATCAAATACAACAAACCTATAGAGGATGGGTGCCTCAGGATCAAAACTGGATCGAGGCACCAACTTTTGGCTATTTAAGCCAAAATTCTGATACTACTACAACTGAAGGTACTAATGCCCAAACCATCTTCTTAGATGGAATAAAATAGGTTCGAGATACAATAGCATAAATAATCAGTGCTATTCAGTATTATTTTCGTGCTGTGCAGAAGATGGTAATGTCATTGACTAAGATGGTTGAAGCCTATCTGAGGCAAAGAAGTCCTAAAGTATCTCCAAATGTGATGGTTCAACCCAAGCCTAATGATGGAGATCTGATGGTTCCTGGTGGTAACAAGAAAAATTCAAGTCCTCAGCTTGAAATTCACAACCGTAAGTATGTTCAACAGGAAAAAGGCCCGGGGGGCAGTGTTCATTAAGAGCAGGTTCTATTACCCCAAGGTCATACAACATTTCCCCATGGTCAGACACCATTTCCCCAAGATAATTCACAAGTCCCTCAAGGTCAATCATCGAATTCTCAAAATCAGGTGTAAGGCTCAGGGGGTAACATTCTATCTGATGAAATAGCAATTCCTGATGCCCACATGCAGAATCCTAAAAGTGAAATATTATTTCATCAGGTCCCTATACAGGTTTCCCAAGGGAAGGTTGATTATGCGCTTTCTTCTCAATCCCCAAAGGTGGAAGCGGACATGAAAGCAAAAAATAAGGCTCCAGTGGCATCGAATGATCCTATTAATAGGGAGCTAGATAGCAAAATCAGAGAAAGATTCCCAACACCAAAGGAAAAGTCTCATGTACTAGCTATACAGAGAAACAACTACAATCCTAAGCCTATGAGGGATGGCAAGAGGCTACCACCAAGATTCAACAAAAAGCAACCAAGGTTTGTGGAGCCCCTACCTATCTTACCTCATAAACAGTGGCGTAGGGTGGAACATCAAAAATTTCCTCAGCCTGAAAGGAAACAAAATGAACAGGAGATCCATTCTGAGGCTGAATTCAAAATTAGGCCTAAATCTACAGAGGGGCTAATTGTAGAGAAAGTAAACTTTGTGATGCAGGAGATTGAGAAGAATTACACTGAAATTCTAAATACTCGGGGGGCAGAAGGCACAACAGGTTCAGAGAAAAATTATGTTACAAGGGACTGTGCAAAATTGATAAACAATGGTGATGGTGCTGAATTATTTCCTTATGTGGGGGAAATGAAAGAAAAATAAAAAAAATAACTGGCCTCGGGCCAGAAGTTTTCCACTTAGTTATGAAGTGGCAAAATTTTACTTTTTGGGTGTGAAAGTTGGCTTGATAACCACTGTAAATAAATAAAATTTAGTTTTACTTTTGGTGTGTTTTTATTTATTTTATTTTTATGTGAAGTTTGCAAGTAAACAATGATTTTACAAAATTTTGGCAACATTTCTATTGAGAATTGGTTGTTTTTAAAGTGCAAATGAATGGCTGTGGTGTGATGTATGATGTGAACAGTGACAACATACAAGAGAAATGCCCAAACAGAGCTAAATTGAAGCAGAAAAAGCCCTGTGATAGCCACAATATTAAGAAAGAATATACATCATAATGTACAGGTCCAAAACGATCAATATCAAGTGTACAAAGTGCTGAATAACATCATAGATATCATAACTGAATCAAATCACAAAAGGTCAAAGTCAAAGCCCCTGAGGGTTTGTGGTGACATCTAGCTTTCTTGATAAATTGAGCTTGCTATTCTGCATTCTGGTATTTGGAGGTCAGTTCTTCGTTATTGCAGAGAAGCTCTTCTTTTTGGCCTTCAAAGCTGCTAATTTGGCCTCTTATTCTTCAATGTCCTTGGTTGCTTGGAGGAAGGCTGCTTTTTCCTTTACTTCTTCTTCATTAATCTACTTTATCTTGAGATGCTCAGCAGAGAAGGTGTCTTTCTCCTGGTGGAAAAATTGAGATGGCTAGAAACTGCCAAATGAGCTGCACTAGACTCCTCCAAGCGAGAGAAGCTCAAAATAATCTGGTTCTTCAAAAGCAGGCAGCTGACTTAGTACTGTGGATTTTTAGAGGGTACCTATTTCTAAGCTAGGGATAGACCTCACTGAATCCTTAGCCTTAAAGCATCATCTGAAGTCATCTTAGAGCTAGGGGTACCTTCAAACGAATTTCCAAGTAGCTGATATCCATTATAATCTCCATGTCATCAATGGAGGACCAATAGTCAACCTCCTGTAACAATTACAAGTAAGTGTAAGCTAATTAAGGATATGTAAATGCACAAGTCAAGAAAATGGAGAAATAGAAGTACATACCTGAGGAGTAGCACAAGGAGTCGAATCAAAGGTTGGAGGTAATTAAGCTGGAGCAGTAGGAGAATGATCAGATCCTAGAGGTAATGACTTTGACTCTTGGGGTAATGCAGCTAGGACTAGAGGTAATATGTCCTTCTCTGGACGTAATGAAGGATCTGACTCAGAGGAGACTAGGGAGGAAGCATCAGGAGAAAGAGAATGTGTGGAATGAGAGTTCTCTTTGCTATCTTCAGCTGTTGATAAACAAGTAGAATGTTAGTTATCAAAATAAGGCTAACATAAAGAGAAAAGTTTAAGGAGTGGCATGTTTGAACCTGATATCTCTTCCTTGGAGCTAGAACTGTCATCGTCATCTGTCTCCACAACTACTTTCTCCTTACTTTTATCCTTTGACTTGCTGAGCATAATAGTCATCTTTTGAGACTTGCGTCTAGGCCAGAGGAGGAAAAGTAAGTCGTGGCTGTTCATATTCAGAAAAATCAATCATCAGAAAACTCTTGTGAAGAGACAAGGATTTGATGCAGTGCAAAGGACAAGAAAGAATCATTACCTGATGAGTGGAATGTGAGCCATAATGAGGTATAGAAGAACCAGCAGCTTCTTCAGTCATTTTGCCTAAAAAGTGAAAGAAAATGGTGAGATCATTACTATTACAAAATTAATATAGGCAAAATAAATAAATCAAATGTGAGGTTGAGCATGTAATAAGCCAAATAGTGATGTTCGGCTAAGAATTTGGTGAAAGGAAATACAAGCAATTTATTCCCTCAAGGGTGAAGGAATTACATTCATACATCCAGCTCACAAAGGCATTATTGGTTTAAATAAACAGAAATTGCTGGAGGAAGTGTGGAGGTAATGACTCATAATAATGTGAGAAAGTCATTTCATCCAATTTCCCCTAAGAGAATTCTTAAAGGAAATGCAGAATTGAGCAGGTCCAGAAAGCACAGAAATTACAAAATGATAAATTAGACAATATTTTCTAGAGGAATTGTGGAGGTAATGAACTGAAATGACCTCCTGATGTATAAAATGCTGAAAAGAAAATTTATTACCTCCAAGGTTTTGTGAAGTTAATACACATATATTTGGCAAAAAGATGCTAAATAATGGAAAAATAATATTTTTCCTAGAGGTAATACATGAATGTATGCTTGCACAAGGGTGATAATAAAGAACAAATTTTCAAAAGCCATTTCATGGAAGAAATTATAAGAACTTGGCTAGAAATCATTTGCTGTGAATTTTTGGCTAAAGGAATTAATTTCCTTTAATTAAGCTAAAAAAAATTATTAAAATAATTATTTTGGCGAGCAATTGCTAATATAATTAAATTTATAGCTCAATTATGCAGAATTATACAAGTTTAGTCCTGGATGCAGTGAAAAATAATTTTGCATAACACAGCAAGAATTACAAATTTCACCGAAATTTACGGTGAAAATTGGGCAGCATTTTCTCTATAATTTGAACATACAGTTTTTACAAAATTTACAATTAACCTGCAGAAAGCAATTTATTCACAAATGCCCAACAATGCACAATAGATTCATCACAAATTTGTCAACAAAATAAATTGCAAAATATAAAGAAGCTGAAGAAATAAAAGATTTACTTGGCTTTTGCTCTTGAGAGTATAAGTCTCTGTTTGCTAAATGCACTGGAAAAAGAAGAAGATGCAGCAAAATCAATCCGAATTAGCTTTGGCCTGATGGCTGGTTCGGTTGGGTTCAGCTTGATCAGGTTCGGCTTGACCAACTCTGGTTCGGTTGGGTTTGGCTGGGTCCGGTTCGGCCAACCTAGCTCCTTCTTCCTCGCGAGCGACTGCAGCAGTGAGAGCCTTTCCTCGCGCGATGGTGGCTTCGTCCTTCTCCTCTTCGCGCGACACCGGCGACGACGAGCGATGGAGAAGCAACGACCGACGAGCAGGAGGCGGCAGTAGTGGCTCGAGGCGGTCCGGTCGCGTGCGATGGCAGCAGCAGCGTTGCTACCAGTGACATCGCGACCTTCAGCTGCAGCGACCGGCGATGGTGAAGAAGAGATAGCGACGGCGAGGGAAGAGCTGGCGACGTCAGATGCTCCGGTGGTGGTGGCTAGTTCCGGCGGGAGAAAGTGAAGCAAGAAAAAAAAAAAAAAAGGGAAGGTAAAAGAAAAAAAAAAAAAAAAAATATATATATATATATATATATATATGTATATACATGTATGTATATATATATTCATTTATTTATTGGATTTTGTTTTTTTAAAAAAAAAATGAAATTCATCACAGAAAATACTCCATAATACTATTGAGTCCTATGATATAATTATCGATAAATATTCAGAAAAGCAAACTTTTCCAGCATTACAGTGAGCCATAAGAATTTCAAGCAATTCTCATCATCATTATTTTCCTTTTCTATATTTCATGCTCTCAGTGAATAATAAATAAAAATATACAGAGATAGAGCAAAGTAGGTCATTGAATAATAAATTAAATATTCTTCGAAAGAAAATGTAATACATGACCAAATTGAACATATTTTACTCAGGTATATACTGTTAAAATACATTAACTAAAATTAAAACTGAAAGCAAACTGATTCTCCTAATGTAAGATTTTATAATAATGTACATATATCATCTTCAAATTTTTTATTGCTAACCTAACTGCCTAATATTGTAAGGTATTTTGTTGTAGTGATTTTCTTTTAAGCAACAAAATTACTTTCTTGGTTGTGTGACCAAAAAATATATATATTCTTAGTTATATCAGTATTATATAATCAAATTAAGTATTATCCTTTTAAAGTAAATACAAAAAAAATCAAAATTAAAATGAAAAAGAAAAAAATAAAGTACCAGTTAAAATAATAGGATAGCTCCTGGAAAATTCTATCTTCCAATTTGATCTTAGAGTCGGAATTGTTATCAATTTATCACCTATGACCTCAATATTGATTAGACACCAGTTAATAATAAAAACATGCACCAAATTTCAAAGGCAACATATAAAAATGGTTCAATGCACCAAATTTCAAAGGGCATACATAAAAAATGGAATGGAAGCTAATTGTATGTTTCTATTATGAACTTGCCAATACTTTGAAAGACCGCCCAGACACTTCATTAGCCATTGCCCTACAAAGATGAGGGTTGGTTTAATGGAATAAAACAGAAACTACCTACTCAAATTTTAGAAAACCTGGGATTGCATCTACAGAATAATAGATAAACCTACTTCATAAGGGATTAGATGATAACAACCATTTTTTGAAAGGAAATATTAGAATTTCAATTTTCACAGAGAACTTCAAGAACATAATATTTGACAGCATCAGAGAGATTCACATGATAACAAACTCTAATAGTCTTACGACGGGAAAACTAAAAAATACACATGAATGGCTAACCATAGCAATTGCTAATCTGCTGGATATGATACCCCTTCATTTGAACCGTTCCTGTTAACTTGTTAGCAGTTGGCTTGGCTGGCTACCCATTCTGCATAAATTTCAAAATAAAAGGTTAAGTTCACATTTGCAACTCATTTCCTATAATATTACTGGTTGAGCAAATGATGGTTTGCATTTAGAACATTGTGTGAAGGGGACGATAAATAAAATAAATTAATAAATCTAAACAAGCAATGAGGATTAATATTTAGTGGTATAACAAATGATAATTTCTAAAGGTAATTGTCGTTTGCAAATTAGTATAATCTCAAAGCGTAAGGGAAAGATGAGCATGAAAAGTGCATTGGTAATTTTACTTTTTCTTAATTTCGCCAGCCATGGTTAAGAAATCCTGCTCCATATTAATTAAAGTTTGATTTAGTTAAAAATCTATCATAACCAACTCTTTTGGAAACTGCCACATCTCCAAAGATGAAAAAAGTCAATAGAACATAAAAAGATTGAAGAATGTTAAAAGAAGAGAAAAAGGGTAGCTTTAGCTTATGGTCATCATAGCTTGGAGTCATTGACGATGGGACTCAGCACTAAGGCTAATGACATTGTGTGTTATATACTTGAGTTTAGTGAAAAGAAGCCAACTGTGGTACATAAACATCACCAACATGCCTGAACGTACCAATTGGTGGTCTAAACTCCCCCCTCCATATTTTCTACTCTCTATGATCATCTCTTTGTAGTCAATCCTTGGCACAGAAAAGATAGCTTCATTTATAGTTCAACACAAAGAACAATATAATTAGAACATGGAATACAAATGAGAGTCCAATGATTGACTATTGTTTCTATAGAACTTTAGGTCTGTTTGTTTGGGTCAAAATGAAGTAGGGAATAAAAATGAGAATGACACATTTCTATTGTTGTTATTTATTTTTAAATAAAGAGCCTTTAGAATAGAAATTCATTTCTCCAGGAATGAGAATGATTCATTCCACCCTAAAGTCTAGGTAATCAAATCTCATTCCATTTTTTTTTAAAAAAAAACTTTAATATGTTATTTTATTTTATATGAAAATTTTATAATAGATATTTATAATATTAATTTTAATATGTAAAAAACTAATTATAACGTTATTTTTTATATATAAAAAATAATTATAAAAATATTTTAATTGATTCATATTCCCATTCCATAGTAAACCAAATACTTTTTTCAAATTTTTATTCTCTCCCATTCCTTTCCATTTCCATTCCCAAGTATAAACCAAATGTCTCCTATAATTTTTCCACAAATTACGACTTAGGCGTGAGTATTTTTCTTTGGTGCTTGACATAGTGCATAGTGTGACTATATTATTATTATGAATGGATAATGATGATTAAATTGTTAAACAAATAATATAAATGGATAGTAATGATTAACTTGCTAAACTGTGAACAACATAAACTAAATACATGCAAGCGTTATACCTTTCATAGTAGAATTCATGAAGAGCAATATTCTAATTCCTAAATATATGTTGCCTCGTTTGCCTTTTGTTGCATATATATATATATAGATGGTTAGGTAAATATTTTTGTTAGTTGGGGCACAGTTGTAAATAATAAGAAAGTAGAGTTTTTGTGTTAAAAAAAAAAAAAAGAGTTGTTGGGTAGATATGTAAAGATCTCAAGGTTTAAATTAGCCCATTTGTATCTTTTTGAGCCAATTATAACCATTGAACTATCAAATAAAGATCAAATTGGCCCCTATTTTTTGGCAGGTAAACAAAAGACTCCTTAGACATTTGCCAAAAGCTCCCTAATATTTTATTTAATTAAAACATTAGTCCCTATTATAGTAAAAAATTAACAAAAATTTAAAACTTTTAAATTATATTTAAAACTCAAATTTATTTATATCACATAAAAGTTTATAATTTATAATATATTATATAAAAATATAAATTTAATTATGCATAAAATATATATTTTTAATATATTTATGAATTATATTTTAATTTTTAAATTATAATAGCTCTCAAATTTATTTGTATTTTAGAAAAATAAATGCATAATTTAATATGTATATAAAATATTAGTTTTTAAATTTATCATTTTAAAGTAATAAAAAACATAATAATAAACTAAAATTCAATTAAGATTAAACTATTTCTCCATCATAATTAATTATAAGAATTAATTTATTAAATGATTAAAATATCATAGAAGTTTTACTTTAAAAGCTAATACACACACACACACACACACACACACACACATATATATATATATATATATATATATATATATTGGAGTATTAAGTATAATTTAAAACAATAAAACTAAAATAGATATTGTTGACACTTGGGTTGGTTCAGCCTAAGATTGAAAATCCAATGATGAAAGCCTAAGTAAGAGTGAAAAAAGTTAAGTCTTTGAAAATTTCAAACTTATTTTTCTTTTAAAATAAGTCTTTGACCCAAAAGAATAGAAAAAAAAGTTTAAAAAAAAAAAAAAGAATGTTTAAAATTTTTTTACGTTAAAAAAAGAGACATGATAGTGGAGGAAGTTGAAAAAAAAAAGAGGGAGGGGGGAGATTTTTTAGGTAAGAGAGAAAAAAAAAATCGGAAGAGAAACAAAAGTTGGAGAAGTGGAAGGAGAAGTTATAAAGTGGGGGAGAGTTTTTTGGAATAAAGAGAGCTTTTTGGAAAAAAAAAAAAAAAAGGATGGCATGAGAAAAAATTTGGGGAGGAGTTTTATTGAAAAAGACAGAAAATCTGGGAAAAAAAAGACTTGGGAAAGAGAGATTTTTTTTTTTTTTTTTTGAAGGGAGAACACTTGGCTAATAATGAAATTCCTCAAAAACCAATAAAAAATTCTAATTGGTATCATTACTTGAAATTAGCTCTTTTACTATCCTTTTGTATAGGTAATATGAGAGATATATATTTTGAAAAAATAAAAAATATGCTGGCAAAGCTCCCCTTCTTCTATAATCCATCGCCTCTCCCTATCCCTCAACTTAACTATTTGATTTTTTTATCGCCGCTGAATTGAAGATGCATGAAAAAACTTTGTATTTTTATCCCCAGCTCTTAACCAAGTTACCTTAGATCTTTGAAACCAATGCATATCTTCCATTTTCCATAATTCTTCCAATGTCTGATTTAATTCTTGCAGCTTCACTTTGTCATCGGTACTTAAAATTTTGGAGTTTAAAAATTCAATTTGCTCCCTAATCTCTTTCATTTGTTTCGCCACATTTCCAAAAGTTAATAAACTCCATTGTCTAAGCTTATGTCTACAATCTCTCATTTTAGACATAACCTTATACATACTAGAGCCTCTCTCTTCCACTTCCCAAGCATTTTTAACAATCCGTTCACACTCCCCAAAAGGTAACCATTTAGCCTTAAACCTAAAAACATACCTTCTTTTCTAGAAATTTTGCTCAAGTTGAAGAATAATAGGTCTATGATCAGAACCTATAAGAGCTTCATGTATTACTTGAGCCTTATCAAAAGAAACTCTCCATTTCCAATTTGCCAAGACTCGATCAAGTCTTTGAAAAATAGCTTTCTCACCCACTTGCTTATTCGACCAAGTAAATAGGGAGCCTTTGAATTCTAAATCAATAAAGTTACTATTATCTATAAGATGTTGAAATTGATTACACTGAGATGCAGTAACTCACACACCCCCCAGCTTCTCAGTATCCCTAATAATTGCATTAAAATCACCCATGTATACCCACATATTATCATCCATAGGCTTTAAAGCCATCAAATCATGCCAAAACCTATCTCTATCTTGTCTATTTGGAGGACCATACACAAAAGTCATAAAAACGACATCATAATTATCTCACATATATTTAAGATGTATAAAATTAGAAGTAAAACTCAAAATATGTACCTTAAAATTACTTGTCCACTATAATGAAAGACCTCCAGATAAACCTTGAGGTGGAACATAAAAGCTACTATCAAAAGAAAATCTTCTTCTTTTTTCTCCATAGCTAAACTCTGCTGCTTTGTTTCAGCCAAAAAAATAAAATCTGGACGATACTCTTTGCACAAATTATGAAAAGTTTGAACCGTCAAAGCTCGCCCAAAACCTTAACAGTTCCAGGCTATGGACATCATGGTGCTTAGGTGGCTTTAGGCGAGCCACCAACGCCATCCAAAGCCTTCTTTGTATTTCCTGTTCTCTTAATCTGTGTCAACCCACCAAGAGCACTTCTAGATGAACTGCCTATTCCTTTATTCCTCCTTGCTAACTTCTTAACTCTCTGTTTATTTCTTGTCAAAAGACTCTCAGTCTTCAAGCCTAACTAGTCTTTTGTAAGTCTCAAATCATCTATCCCCCACTTGCTAGGTTATTACAAATCATATGTTAGAAGTGAAGGATCAGTCCCTGGCATAGGTTTACATTGATTTGGCTATAATTCATATTCCTTTCCCTAGAAAGCAGCCATTACTTGAGCGTTAAAATAGTTGAAACCAACATGGCCTAATTTTGATTTTTTTACATCAGTATCCTTCCTCTCATTGTCCTGTTCAAGAAAAAGCTTTCTCTTTTTCCAGTCTATTAAAAAATGCTCATATCGAGTAACATTAAGACCCGTTAATGCATCATTAACTTGTATGGCCTCCTCATATGCAATTACCAAATCTTTCGCCATTGGGGGTTGGCCCAATGGTAAGCAAGCAAGAAAGCTTGCTTGAGGGGGGAGGTTCAAACCCCCTCCTCCCCACTTTCACAAAAAAGTGGTCCAACCAATACCCTTTCCGTGTGGGGTCTTAACACCGGATAGCCCTTTCCGTGTGGGGCTTAACACCGGATATCCATGGTAGTAGGGTGGGGTTTACTATCCCCTTCCCCTCCACTCTCCCGGGAGCC
>CATIWO010468376.1:0-21228 GCA_949673435.1 Macaranga tanarius
AATTATCAATTCTATTTGTAAAAATTATTTGATAATTTTTTTAAAAGGCCTTCACCTGAACCGTTGGGTTAAACTTCATCCACAATAAATATATATATATATATATATATATATATATATATATATATATATATATATATATATATAGTTCTTTTGTCCACTGTTTTGGCATATTTATTATGTTTTTAGGGGGTCATATTAATTATGGTAGCATTAACTATTCATGATTTTTATTTTCTTTTCCTTTTTCTTCTCTTTCAGTGTTAGGATTGCCATTCTAAGACAGATATGTCTTGCCCCAACTCATCAACAAGGTAGCACGGACACGAGAAACGAAAAAATAGGAAACGGAAAAACAGCTTTTTCGAAAATATAGAAAACGGAGATACCATGATCAATTTATAAATATTAAAAATATAGAGGTAAATTTATAAATGTAAAAAATTATAAAATTTAATTTATATAAATTATAAATTAAGTTCAATTTAAAAGTGTATTTTTCATGGTTAATGATATTTTTATCATGAAAATAATTGTGAAATATGTCAAAAATATGATAACAACATTTATAAATACAAAAAAAAAAAAATTTCTTTTACAACTCAAAATCAACAAATATTCATTTTATCCTATATTTATAAATAAAATAATAACACCCTTAATAATATATAATTTCTCAATAATCATAAATAAACAATTATCCGTTTAAAATATTCTACACATCAATTTATAAAATATTACACATTCTCATTGACATCTTCATTAAAAAATATTATCTCTAATTCCGGTTCATCCAATGAGAGGTTAGCAAACTCAAAAAATCCGGCATCTAATTCCAGTTTATTTTTGGAAACAGCTCCGAAACTTTATTTTATTTGCAGAAACAGCCCCGAAACGTTTCCGACAAGTTTCTGAAACGGGACACGGCTCTTGATAGAGGTGTCTGTGCAACCTAGGTTTTGAGTATTGTCCCTTGTTAGTAGCTATAATTATCTACAGAGATGCATTATTTTCTGAATTAAGATTTCTAAAACTCAGTTATAGACATTTAAGGCTGCCATTTTCATCATTGTTGCTAGGGTTTGTTCAAGAAACAGATGACAGATAACCTGCAATTTACCTTTTACTCGTCCCTTCTAATAAATTTGGAGCAAGCAATTTAGTCTACATGTTGAGAGTAGTGAAAAGATTTAAACAAGCAACAAACCTATAGGGATAACAGGAGTAGTCCGAATTAAAAAAAAGGGGGACAAGTACAAAAAAGTACCATGTGATTAGATGTTTTTTCACTTAAAAGATTGGTATTTTTTGTAATATTTAGGGGTCTGTGGTTTAATTTTACTTGCATTTTAGTACCCTAATTAGTAATATTATTAAAAATATATGATGTACTGTTAAAATAATATGAATATTTAATTGTAAAATTATTTATTAATTAGTATATCATTCAACCAACTAAAATAAATTTATAAAAACTAAAAATAAGATATATTTTTAATTTTATTAGAAATAAAAAGAACTATTTATATATATATATATATATATATATATATAATATTTTTAAAAAGAATCTAAATAATTATATTGATGGTAAATCACATATAAAATACTTTTATTAATAAAATGTAGTGTTATATTAATATTTTGATATAAAATAATGACAATATTAGTTTTGAGGGTATTAAAATGTTAGAAAATTAAACCACAAATCTCTAAATGTTACGAAAAATATCACAGTTCCATAAGGTACTGTTTTGTATTTATCTCTAAAAAAAATCAAGACTGAATCCATCCCGTACTAGGCCTTAAGCTTCTCAACTTGAGCAGCACATCTGGCTAGGACATCAGTGTACGTAAAATCTGATTCTCTATCAATGCCATCATCAAAGCTTAGTGCATAAATTCTTCAACTTTAGGTAGGAGTCTTCCTGGCCTTTTTCCGTAGAACAACAATCTTTCTATTCCTGCTGTTGTGCCTTTTCTGCAGAAAACAAATCGGACGAAACAGCAGTGAGCAGGAGATGTCTTCATAACCTTCAACATTATGATGAGTTTCAGCTAATGATGATGATGTAGATGCTGCAACGGCAGCTGATTCTTCTTGTGGATTGGCCATAATAATCGTCAAAAGGAACAGGGAATTATGATACAGAGAACTGAGAGAGATCAGTGAAAAAAAAAAAAAGAAGTTGTATAAACCTAATTAGGTAACTTGCAAAGGAAGCTATGTAAATACGATAAACCCTAATTAATCTAAGGTGCCAAAGTAATCCATAAAGGTAAAAGCTGTAGGATCCTTCACAGATCAATGACTTGATCATCAGTTAATTGTATGCTGTTAGCTGCTGGTAATAATTACCTCTTCAATGACCATTAAAAAAACAAAACAGCTACACTGTCCTTTAACTGAAACTACTTGTCAAATATACATCATTAATTTATATATGTATATATACAAACATCATTAGAATACAAATCAGTGTATAGTTATTAATTTATTTTTCATCCATATAAAAAGTAAGCCTAGATTTTAGACTGTAATTGACAGTTCTCCCTTTTAAATTACTTAATTATAAATTTTTAGTGGTTAAAATGTTGAATTGGAATTGATAATGATCAAAAGTTGAGTTCATTTGGTTCATAAATAGAGTAAAATGAGCCATCCAATTGCTCAAGCAGCACAAATAATATATATATATATATATATATATACGTGAAAAATATTTTGAAGAACGAGGGTGGGAGGGGCCAACCAAAAAGTTTCCAATAAATTTGGCGAAGCCCCAGCTGATGATACCAGTTTTAGTTCTTTATACATAGTAATGGGGACTTCCAAAAAATTGTTATAAAACTTTTTATTTTTGGTTGCTGAACAAGCTCAAATGATGAGAGCTCAAGTCCTGTTCATTATAATCCAAAAGTGATAACCATATGCATATATATACATGGATAAGTTTCCATTATGAAGAAAAATCCAACATAACCCTTCATTATATAATCTTCTTTGAAACAAATTCCAACATTAATAATGCTTAACACACAAATTTTAGTAGACATTCCAATTGAAACCTTAATTATATCAATATCAGAAATCATTGATTTAATCAATTTGTGTACATTTATAATAATATAAAATTTTTAACAAATAATTAATTATTTCTTTTTTTTTTTTTGACACAGTCCTTTTCAATTAATAGGATTTCTCATTGGTGGGCAGGAGATGGAATATTGAAAATGAGGTCAATAAAGTAGCTTTTTACAATTGACCAATGTCAATGATTTAGAGTAAATGGGTCATTCAAAATCAAACAATATCATTTCTCTCAAGTCTCAATTATCGCTTCATCAAACAAAAATAGGTTGATTGAGGAGAGGAATCTCAAAATTCAACGTATCACTATTACCTTCTTTTGTTTTATTTGTTCATTATTATTGTTATTTTTTGCATTATCTCATTCTCCAAAATTTTTCCACCATTGAATCATTTCATTTTTGGCTCAAGTTTTCAATTTCTCCTTTTTTGAACTGTTATTATCATCTTCTAATCTCTCACATGTATATGGGAGTTGGGTTGTTGGCTAATGGACTGCGTATCACATGTGTATATATATATATATATATCAATTTCAATGTTAATTAAGACCACTTAATCCTATATCTTATATGAAAAAAAAAATATTTCTACACTTTATTTTAAATTATATTTAAGAAACACCTCAAGACATTTTTTTCGAACACAAATGAAAAATTTCCATTACTGAAAAAATAACTACAACAGATAATGCAATAATAGAATATATCATAATAGTATTATATTTTTTAAGCATATGTATGATTCGAAGATAAGTGTTTATATAATTACTAATTTTTTAAATTTAGATGTCTATTGAATTATCAATTAAAAATTTGAGATTAAGAAGCTTTAATTCATTGCATATAAGAAAAGGGGATATATATATATGCGTATATCCTGTTCATGCATGTGAGATTCATAGGAGCACTATTTTCTTTTTCTTCATTGGTTTGGTTGTCTATATATATATATATATATAATTATAAATTAAAGTTCTTTGTTTATTTTCTTAGTAGTCATAATGTACATGAATATATATCTCTATCAAAGTGAGACAAAATTTCCTAGGATATGATATGCATGGAATATGCCACAAAGTCTATATATATATATATATATATATATATATATATGTGTGTGTGTGTGTGTAGTGCTTTTGAATGCAAAGTATTTTTGTACATGTTATTCTTATTTTGGTGGTTGAGTTTTAATTTAAAGCACGTTTTTTGCGGCATTTCTTAATGATGATTTTCAAACTTATTAAGTACTGGGCCTTCAAGGATAATTAACTTAATTAATTGCCTGCCAAATAATTAGAAAAAAAATAAACATTAATGACCTTTCTAATTATACAGCCAATAAAATTATTATGTGTTCTCGCCTTGTAGCTCAAGTGGTTAAGGCTGGAAGGATATATAGTAGAGGGCAGGGTTCGAACTCCCTCCCCTACCCTCCCAAAAATCCCTTAGGGACAAAGACCATCCAGTCCATGCTCAAAAAAAAAAAAAAAAATTATTATGTGTATAATGCAATACCTACGCCTCGAAAGAAAAGAAGATAATGGAGTGGTAAGTTTTGAATACATTTACCGCACTAACTAAAAATATTAGATAAAATTACATTTTTCTCTCTGAAATTTAACCTAATTAATATTTTCCTCCATTTTGTTTAAAACTCGAAAATTTGTCTCCCTCAACTTTTATTCTGTTAACATTTAAGGACTTATATTATGGTTAAACCATATTTTCCATTAAGTGCTATATAAAAAGATTAAAATACTCTTTCAAAAAATAAAAAAACTACAATTAACTATAAAATACTAGTGAAAATGGTTCATTTTTTTATGAACCATATAATTAGTAAGTGAAAAATGTATATATTTAATGTTGTTAAATATAAAGGACTGAAATATTTTAGAATTTTATAGTTAATTATAGTAAAAATACTGTTTAAAAGGGTATTTTTGCCTTTTTATATAGCACTTAACGGAAAAAATAGTCTAATTCTAACGGAAGTCCTTAAATATTAACGAAATAAAAGTTGAGTGAGGCAAATGTTTGACTTTTAAATAAGAGGGAGGTAAATGTTAATTAGGTGAAATCTGATCAGGAAAAAAAATGTAATTTGCTCCAAATATTACTACATATACAATACAGTACCAACATTAATTTCAAAATAAAAATAATAAAGTGTTAAATTATGAATACCACCGTACCAACTAAAAAAATTATTATATGTACAATTGAAAGTTGGAGTATGGTATAGAATCTAAAGCATATTTCTGTTATAGGAACTTAAATGTGTATAGAATTTGAGAAATGCGGCATACATAGTTGTAGAAAGTGAGATTAAACCTAAACAAGAAATGATAACGCCAAAAATTCTTAATTTACCTTATCAAGAAGTAAAGCTAAAAATAATCATTATTAAGGACACAAGAAACACATTTTTCTAGTTCAAAATTAGAATATTTATACATATGGGGGGAACATCTAGTCATAGAAGTATATTGATGAAAATATGCATATGTTGAAAACTCAAAATTTCCAAAGGTATTTTTTGTTTTAGTTTAATTATTTTTTATCCTTAAATTTGAGCAAGGAAAATAGAAAGCAAGTCTTCTTCAATAAGTTGTTCTTTCTTTTTTGGTTAAACACCAAACTAACCCCATGATATATATATATTGATGTTTGACCTATAAATTTATTTAAAGAACCAAAGTAGTTAGGATAAACAGCAAAAACCAAAAAAGAATAGACATACTTTGGAAATTAGTTAGGTGATTTACGTACCCATTTTCTTCTTTGATACTAAAAGTTGCATTTCAAAGGTGCAATTGTGCTGGACTATATGAGACACATATCAAAAGAAAAAACTGTAATTAATCCTTATAATATACATGGCAATTTGATACTTAAATGATATGGGATTCATCATACATTAAGAAATACGAATCAAAATTGAAATATATAATTTCTGTATAAATTAAATGTGAAAATATTACATTTTTTTTTTAAAAATCAACAATTAGTAATTTGAAAGTTTTAATGAATAGATAACATGTATCTATAAATTAATAGATTTTAGTTTAGCATTACCGAAATGTTTTTAAATTACAAAGTTATAGAATGAGTTTGAGACAAGTGATAATAATGATTTTTTTTAAAAAAAAAAAATATCATACATAAAGAAAAGCTAATTAAGATATATAGCAAAAGTTATCATGTAATATTTTTTTGGCTGAAGATATCATGTAATATTGAAAACATATAAAAAGATTAATGCGCATGTTGTGTTGCATTCACCCCCTGCTAATTATATACTGTTTGAAAACAAAACATAAAGTTTTGCTTCTGTTATCACTTATCACAATATATAGAATAATGCCATATTATATACATTAATAAAGAGAAAATTTATAAACATATCTATAGATATATATGGGTGATGCTGTCCTGTCGACAGCATATTATTAATGCAAACTAAAGACCCTATTATTAATTGTGTGCACATATATTTAAATCCATGAAATATTTTCTTTTCCCTTTACCTTTTACAAGGTTTGGTGCAATTGCTTTGTGTTTTTCACCACATTAGATATAAAACTATCTCTGTTTATATTTTGTGATTAATGTTAATTTTCAAAAAATGTATAAGAATTCGAACACGAAATTTCTTATTATAAAATTGTTTCGTATGAAAATTTAGTAAAATTTTACATTATTAAACCAACATTTAGGTTTATATATATTATACTTTAATACCACTCCTAAATCCTAATCATAGCATGTATAATTAATAATATATAGTGGTATAATTAGTAACAAAGATATCAAGATCTAGCCTCACATGAGAGGTGGGATTTTTGGCTCTCTATCTTTGTCTACCTTTACACCTCCTATCATGAATGGACCCCAAATACCACCTCGCAAAACACAAGGAAAGACAGGAGAGAGTGTAGTAAAATGGAAGCAAAGCAAAGGGCACACAATTCCAGAGGTGCATATTAGTGGGGTCAATATATATATATATATTAAATTGTGAGTCTATAATTTTTTTTTTTTAAAAAAAAAGCCACCATTGCTACTACTACTGTTAGTCTCTTTTGGTGCATGGCAAAAAATGGGGTCTCCTCTTCTCCACCCAATAACCCCATTTGGGTCCCTCCAAACCAATGGGGTTGGAAAGCGACTGCTTCTCATCTCATAAGTCATATGTTTTTGTTAATTTTGCAAAATCACGCAATGTGATAATATGGGAAACATTTTCAAGTGGCCATGCCCCATTTGTGGGGTTGTATTGTCCCAAACCCCCTCATTCATTATCTAGATAATTTTCAACTTAATTTTATGTGCATTTTCAATAAAAAAAAAGTTTTTAAAAATTTTAAAAAATCTGCTTAAATTACAATTTTCTGAATTATTATTCATATAAATTGATGTTATTTACATAATAAATTTAGTTGGTTTCATATAAATAATAGTTCAAAAAGTCAATTTATATAAAAAAAAATTTATTATAAGTAACAGTCGTAGTTCATCCGTTTATATATATAATATATGTATTGTATAATTTTTGGTCAGAAAAAAGGCAAAATTAAACTAATACATAAGCATTGGCCACAAAGAAATAAATCAATTACAAGTTGCATGGGGTGATTAACTTCTAATTTTTTGAAGGTGGCAATAAATAATTATATTTTTTTCTTTAGGGAAAAAAAAAAGAAAGAGAAGTAAAGGGAGCCTAGTTAATAGTTATAATGCATACATGGATATAGGTTAAGGGAGACAAGAAGACACCAAGAGAGTGTGTGTAGGCATTGACTCCTCCTCTCTTGAGAGCCTCTCATCATAAGCCATTAATTATATATATATGCATAAACATTTATCTGTGTATATGAGGATAAAGTGTTTTGATGAGTGAGAAAAGCAATTGACTTTTAGATTTCATAAGGTTGACATTTGCCCATAAAGTGTTTTTGTTTGTGTGTTTTTTTTTTACAAAAAAATAAAGCATCCAAAGCTCCAATACAAAATTCTTTCAAAGTCTTGGATCCTTATGAGTGAAGGGATGGAGCTAGGTGGGAAACACTCTCATTTGCTACCAAACAGGAGTAGTTGGTTGGTAATCTTCCACCTTAACCCTCAAAGTTTATATTTTTAAGGTTTTTTTAGAACTTTGATTGTCAAATGTAATTGGTTTGTGTTATAAAAATGTATTGCAGTATTTAAAAATTTAGACTGTTGGATGAAATTTTAAAAGTATATATTTTGTATATAAATACTTTTGGAATTTGAAAAGCAAATAAGGATATATTTATTTTATCAAAATAAGAGTAATCGGTAGGTGAAAATATAGTCTAGTATTTTTTTACATTTGATATTTTTGATATTCAACAATTATACGGCATCAACTATTTTATAATTATCTTAATAATTTAGTGAATATTTTTTAAAAATATAATGTTTTAATTCTTTCATTATTAAATTATGAAATTAAAATTAATTTTATCTAATTTAAAGAAAAAACAGTATTTATTGTGTTATAAATTGATATTTAGATCATTTTATCTCTAATTAATAAAAACTATAAATAGTTAAAATTAAACTCTGTTTATTTAAAAAGAAAACAATATTGTGTTAAATAAATATTTTCCTCAAAAGATTTAAATAGTTAGATGAAACTTAATAATTCAACAACTGGACTAATTATTCTACAAAACTTCCAAAATATTGTTAAAAAGTTGCACAAAATGCCACTTAATGTAGCAAAAAGTTATATCTTAAAGATATATATATCTTGTTCAAAAAAAAAAAAAAAAGATATATATATCAAATGTAAGAGGCAATTTGGCATGTGGAGGGCTAAAAAGTATGTGGACAAAACTCAGCTCATGATGACGCTGCACATGTTGTTTAAAAACACATTAATTCAGTTGTTTGTTGCTCTAAAAATTGTCCAACTTCATTTTTCACATATTGCCAATTTCTGGGTCCATTACAATGTTTGAATTTTATTAATTAGTTACCAAATGGCCATTTTTAGCACCTAAAAGAGCTTAGCCACTTGTACATAGAACACGGATGTAAAGTGTTTTACAGATCTTTCATTCTTTGCCATTTCTTGAATTATAAATCAGGGAATGTTATTGGCTCAATGCTTCTTTAGGTTTCATTTGTCTACCAAATGTTCATTTTGATATACATCATTGTTATTATTTAAAATCATATGTTGAATCAACCCATCAACTACTATTTTGGAAAGTGACAAAAAAAAAAAGACACTTTTTTAGCTAACAATGAAGTGAAGAAGAAAATACATTGAAAAATTAATTAATTTTTAATATGAATATGAATACACATTTATTTTAGTTATATATATATATATATATCTTATTTTTATATTTTTTATAAGTAAATTTTATGAGTCTCTTTTTATATACATTATAAAATTCGGTTCAATCAATAATTCAATAGTTGATTTCTTGTTTTATAATATAAAAATTAAAAAAATAATTATTAATGATATGTTATTTTTTAAAACTTTTCCTAAAGACAAAAAAAAAAAAAAAATCATTTATAAATTTTTTAATTTGTTGAATTAATTTGCAACTGCATATGATATTTAGTTAATTTTGTCTTTTTAAAATATACTATGTATTTTAAACATATATATATACAACAAATTTATTTTTTATATGTTGTTATATACATGACTCTTAAATATGATTTATTACTTTTTTTTATAAAGAAATGATTCCATTATTCTCTTTCACATATTTGACATTGGAAAAAATACAAATAACTACCTTGTGATATCACTAATTTTCACTTAGACGCGCATGTTATTTTTTACAATAAAAAGCTATTCTGTGATCTAGTCCGTTAGTAATTAGAGGCAAATCACACTAATACCGTGAGAAATGATGACATGGCACTTGTAATTTGAAATTTCAATATGGTTCCTCCCATTGAAAATGAATGAAACCACAAGGAGAATTATTTATACTTTTTTTATGAGTTTATTCTACAATACAATGACTTATTTTATTTAGGGTTATTTACAAAAAAAAAGAAAGCATATACTTTAGCAATTTTTACAATTTAATCATATATTTTAAATTTTGGTAATTTTATGCACAATTTTTTTTATTTTTATAATTTTATGCACCGGTGAAATATTGCTGATGTGACCACCAGAAAAATCTGAGTCGATCCACATAGGCATCACATAAAAAAAAACATATTTTTTATTATTTGCAAAATAATATACAAACTTTGATATTTTTTACAATTTTATCATGAACTATTAATTTTTTAACAAATTGATACATGTACATATATATTTTTTATTTGATGTATATTTTTTTAATTGATATATGCAAAATTATTAGTTAAGCAATGAGAGTTCAAAATTAAATTGTATTAATTATTATTTTAATTCAATTATTACATGTAAATTGATACTTATTTTATTATTTCGAGTTAAATTATTATTTAGAAAATAATTTAATTATTTTAAATTTTCAATTTTATTTAATTCAAGTAACGATAAATAGTAATTTTTCTATTATTTATTAAAAGACAACTTTTATATAATTATAAAATCATAAAAAATAATTAAATTATAGGATATCAAATGATATCTTTCAAAAGTTTAAGAACTCAAATATAAAATTATAAAAAAATTACTATTCAATATTACTCTACTTGAATAAAATTTAAAATTTAAACTAATTAAATTATTTTTTAAATAATAATTTAACTCAAAATAATATAATGAGTATTAATTTACATGTAACAACTGAATTAAATAATAATTAACAAAATTAACAACTTTTAATAAAAAATGTAATTTTGAACTCTTACTGTTTAAATAATCATTTTACATGTATTTATTCAAAAAATACACATTAATATATATATATATATATATATATATATATATACACACATGCTTCAATTTGCCAAAAAATTAATAGTTCATGATAAAATTAAAAAAAAAAATCGAAATTTATGCATAGTTTTGCAAATAATCAAAATGATACATTTTAACGTGGTGTTTATGTGGATCGACTCAAATTTTTTCAGTGGCCATATCAGCAAAGTTTCACCGGATTTTTAACCGGTGTATAAAATTGTAAAAATAAAAAAGTTTGTGCATAAAACTACCAAAAATAAAAGTATGTGATTAAACTACAAAAAGCGTTAAAGTATATACATGTTTTTTTGTAAATAATCCTATTATTTAAGATATTTATTTTAATTTATGAAAGAAATATGAAGAGATTAATAATTTTTTTATTATTTGATATTTTTTTGATATTTGTGATATTATTAATATATATTTATATGAAAAATAAAAAATATTTTAATAACACTTTTAGTTATACAATAGCACTAAAACTTTGTGAAAATAATTATAATTATTAAAAATATTTTCATAAAAATATTTTTAATAATTATAATTATTTTCACAAAGTTTTAGTGCTATTGTATAACTAAAAGTGTTATTATATAAGTAAAATTAATTTTTTTAACAAAAATAAGCTCACACTTTATGAAAAATAATAATATATTTTATAAAAGTAAAACTTTTTTTTGTAAATACCACAAGTTGCTATTTTTGTAAATTATTACTATTTTGTAAATTTAAAATATTTTTTTTATAAAATAGTATTTCTTCATTTACAACAAGAAATAATAGAAAATACATATATTTTTAAATAAAATGGAAAATAATTAAAACAAATGTATAGTTATTAATTTCTTATTTTATAAAAAATAAAATATATTTCTATAAAAATATATTTTTATAATTATATTTTTCATAAAGTGTTAGTGCTATTTTATAACTTAAAGTTTTATTATGTAAAAATTTGATTTTTTTTACAAAAAAAATGCAGTTTTTTTTTTGAAAAATTTGTGCATTTTATGAAAGTAATATTTGTTTTGCAAGTATCACAAATTATTATATTTTTTGTAAAATATTATTATTTTTTTAAATTCAAAATATTTTCTTAAAATAATTTTACTTTATTTACAATGAAAAATAATAGAAAGTGAAAATATTTTTAAATAAAAATAGAAAAATAATATATATATATATATATATATATATATACTTATTTTAAAAATATATATATTTTTATAAAATTATTCTTATAATTATATAATTTTTCACAAAGTTTTAGTCCTATTTATAATTAAAAGTGTTATTATGTAAATTGATATTATTTAAAAAAACAAATATTTTATAAAAAAGATTTATATAAAAGTAAAATTTTTCACAAGTACAACAAGTTATTTTTTTAATTTAAACTATTTTTATAAAATAATTAAAATAATTTATTTTATTTACAACAAACAAAATAATAACAGAAAGTAAAAATATCCTTAAATAAAATAAAAAATTAATTAAGATAAATAAATCAAAAAATTAATAAAAATGTCAAATGAAAAATTAATAATTAATAATTAATAATAGATTCATATTTTTTTTATAAATTAAAATAACTATTTTGAAATAAAATAAGTTATTTTATCATAAAATAAACTTATAAAAAAATATATAAATAGCTACCATGTGATTTCATTTATTTTCAATTAGAAGAATTAGATTAAAATTTTAAATTTGTATGTGGCACATCATCATTTATAACAGTATTAGTGTGATTTGTGTCTAATTACTAACAAATTAAATCATAAGGTAGCTCTTTATCGCAAAATATACAACACACTTATAAGTGAAAATGAGTAAAACTCCAGAATAATTATTTATATTTTTCCCTCTGATATGTTGAATATATAAGGAATTATTCTCGTTTCTAATTCTTCTATTTTACAATATAAAATTTGAAACTGGGAAATCATTTAAAATGACATGCGAATTTCGCTAGCCTGATTGAATAAAATTTTTAATTATTTATACCTCTAAATTAAATTCTATGGCATTCCTTAACATATGGTTGTCATCATGATTTCTATTTATCATCAAATTATTACTAGTGATAAAATTATTAAAACCTTATGAACAAATTAAATAAGTTTTTAAGATTTCTGTGATTATTACACTCCAATATACACAATATTCCTAAATTAATTAATATATTATATATGTTCAATATCCTATACGTATTATTGAGCATTTATATTAAAATCATAGGTTCATTAGCTACATACTCCAATTATTTAGTTAATTAGGAGAACCGTGCAAATTAATGCATTAATCAAAATGTATTAATTACCCTCATCGTGAATAAAGGCTTATAAAGTTTGGCTTGCAAATTAACATTACAATCCATTATTTTTTTTAAACAAAAATAACAATAATAATTTGTTAATTAAATTAATTAAATAATTATCTTTGCACCCATTCTATCTTCTTCTTTTTCTCTTTTCTTTTTGTACATAGAGGGAGTTTCAACGTTAATTAAAATTGTTAGAAATTATTCTAAGCTAATATTTACTTTTTTTTTTATGTCAAATAAACTAATTTTATCTTTGAATCAAAATGAAATACATGCACATTAATTTGCTATTTTTTTCTTATTTTAATTTAATTATATTTAACCATGTAAAAATTCAATTTAAATAAATTAAATACTAACACAATACATTATATTTTATAAAAAATGAACAATGCTTTATTTGTTTTTAAAAACATAACTAATGATATATAATTTATTGATATATTAAAAAATTAATTTATATATTAGATGAATTTTTAAAATTTAGTGTGTAATATACTATCTTATAAATTTAGCATATTATTAATTTAAAGTATTTATCCTGAACCAAGACCGACTAAAAATATTATTTAAAAATTATTAATTAATTAAAATTTTATTTAATTAAAATTTCGTTGTATTTTTAATTTTGTTTCCCTTTTTTCCCCGCGGTACCAATGGAATCTATGCAATACGATGTTGTTGAACTGGAAAACTTCAAAAGCAAACAAAGTCCCACCTCCCTCCTTTTTTTTTAATGATCAATTTTGGTGTTCCTAATTTGCTTGCATAGATCATAAGCTTAATTGAGTTTTTATTATTATATTAATTCAAGTAAATGTTATACAATTTTTAGTCGCTAAATGGTAGATATTATACAATTTGAGAATTTGCCGGTTTACTTCTTTTTTTTTAGTAGTTCTTACTAGAGTTTGACTCAAATGAAATTTGGGTCAAATGTATGGGAATGTATTAAATTTTAATTTTATTTCAATTTAGTTACCAAAATTTTTTTTTTTTTATCTTTTTACATATTAAACTTTTATTTAGTTTCACATCAGTTATTTTAAAAAAAAAATTGTTACATAAACAATTCAGAATTACTATTTTAATTCATAATTATATTTTTTTCAAATAAGTTCATATTTTCTATACATTTATAGGAAATAAGAAAAATTTGGAAATTATTTTGATTCCGCCTAATACGAGCAAACTCATTTTGAGTGGTATTAGAGTATAGGAGAAGGTAAACTTCTAAACTTTATGTAATTTCTGAACTAAATTAAAAAAATAAAGAGATTGATGAGTTAAAATGACTATGACGAGAAATTTAAAGAATTAAAAAATTTTGATAGTACCTTTTTAAAATAAAATTGAAATTATATTAAAAAAATTAAAATTTAATATCCAAAACTAAAAAAATTGTGAAGTTGAATAATTACCATTGCATTTAATCCATTAAAATTTAATAAGTTAACAGTTTACAAATTGAACTAATTAAGCTCATTTATGATAGTCATAATTTTTTTAGGGAAATGACTTGTGTCTCGCGCCGAGACATCACGCAGAGGGTCAATTTATCAGTTTACCCCTCGCGTCATAGAAGGAAAGAAAATTTTTTTGAGAGCAAAAATATAATTATATATATATAATTACTTTTTTGCCCCCACAAATTATCTGTCCCCCTATAAAATAGGAGGACCAAAATGGTAATTTGATAACTTGCACGATATCTCGTGCGAGTTACCTATCATTTTTTTTTTTTTTAATTCTTAAGACACGTCATTAATGTGATTTAAGGTAAGCTCATTTAGATTATGTATAGTCCTTTTATTTAACATGGTTTAGAGAGAAAATTAGTGTGTAAATTTATAATTTTTTTTTAGCCAAATGCAATGGATGGGGGGGTGGGAATCAGATCTCGGATGGGATACATGTCCTATGGTATATTTGGCTATAAGGCCGACAACGCAGGACTTGTAAATTTATAATCTAATATGATTTTGAAGTGGTGTTGAAATTGTTAAGAATTAATGATATAATCAAAACATAATATATAATTGAACGAATAGTAACTTTTATCTTTTTTTTTTTTAAAAAAAAAATAATAGTAAATTTTATCTAAGAATTATATTGATCAATTTTACCATAATAAATCTAATACATGTGCACAATACAATGCATTTAAAGTTCTTTTTACACAATTTTTTTTAACTATAAGGCTGCATTTGTATTCGGATCAAAGAAATAGGTCGTAATAATTATAGGTGTAACTATTAAGTGAGTAACAGTTATATGTATAATAGTTAAATTGTTAATCTCGTTTAGTAAATAAAAAGTAATGGATAAACTGGTAATATAAAGTTATTTTTTTAAAATTGTTATAATTAATAAATTTATATAAAATAATTGAAATAATAAAAATAAATAAATTATTGTATTATTAAATTTTTATGATTAATAAAAATTAGTTTTAAAAATATTTTATAAATTGAAAAGAATTTATTAAAAATATAATTTTATAAAAATAAAAATGCATAATATTTATTTATGCATCCATGCATGAAAAAAGTTGGCATAAATTTCATGCAATATAATTGATAAAGAATAAAATATAAATTAAAATTATCTATAACTGTGATACCCCTCCCTACCGACACCTCGTCGGACAGCACCAGCACTATTACTGTTTTGCCCGAAGCACCGACGTGGAAAGGTGCCACTTCTATATCGAAACTGTTCATACATATCCACCATACCATCAATAATTCATAATCACTTAAACATTTTAAGATCCAATCAATATTATATAAAAGATGGCAAGGGCTGATTAAGCTCGTCAATTATAAATATGTACACATACACTTATATACATAAATAGATTATGTTCTACAGATGGGGAAACAAGGGCAAATGGTTAACTAAAAATATACAAACAATACACCAAAAAGGAGGGTATAACCCAAAAATTCCCGATAAGTGGCCTAACTAATCCTAAGGTGTACTGCTATAACTACACTAAAAAAGAGCAGTCACAACCCTATCACATAAACCCCATATGACAAAAAGAAGAGAATATACAACACTAGGTGGCGGCTACGTCCAGGATAAAAAGACCCGACAGCCTGGAGTAGTCTCGTGGACAACTGTAATCATAGTCAGACACCCGTCCATGAAGTCGACTCTCTCAGTATGCATGTGGTAGCCCACAGCAATCGGTTCCAAGAATAATTTGAAAGAAATATCAGCATCCGCGTCATGTCAGATCAAATATAAGATCTCGGTCTCCGTACCATGTACAGCGGAGGTCTGTGTTATCCAGTGCATGGCCATCTATTTACATTATGTACACAACTAGGCTAAACTGAAAGGAAAAATTTGAAAACAAACGAGTGATGAGTATTTTCATAAGAAAATACCCAGTAAGCAGACTGAACACTACGCAACTCTCAGAAGAAAATAATAGAGTATAATATAACAAATGAAGGAATAATAAATCACTATTTTTGAATAATGTCCCTGGCCAAAACCAAAATAAATAACAATTAAAAATAAATGCTCTTAACTAATGTTGAATCAACTCAATCAATCAACATATTAAATTAATCAATATCTAGTCAGGTTGTTATCAATGTGTTGGATACCAGTCAACATATTGAATGTTTAAATCAGGTATACATACCGATATAATAAACCACTCGGATTAGCTCTAAAGGCATTATAAATCTCGAGCATTGTCCCAAAGACAGTAATCATGACCCTCATACTCGTATCAATACACTCTGTACCCCAGGTATAGGAAATAACAATCTCACATGAGCTACTGTACCCTGGACACAGTCTTACATCTCACTAAACCCTGCCGTATCCCATATACGGTCTTACTGCAACCTTTCTTTTTGTACATCCATTCATTTTCAAAATATTCACATTTCCAAAGTAAGTTATGCAATCAATTTAAACAAAACTTAATTCAATCATTGCAAAGTAAGTCTGAGTTTTCAATTAGTCAGAAATATCTCAAATCACTTTTTAAACTACTGACACAATTTTAAGCAGAGGCGCCGCCCCTATACCTATTGAGACGTCGCCTGTTTACTTTTGAATCATAGAGGTACCACCTGATTATTTTTGAATTATAGAGGTGCCACCCTAATAGCCAATAAGGCGTCGCCTTTGCACCATTGATGTGTCACCTTTATGCTGTTGAGGCGTCGCCTTTGCACCATTGATGTGTTGCCTTTATGCTGTTAAGGCGTCACCTTAGGTCTTTGATGGGCTAAGGTGCCGCCATTATGGCTCGGTAAGGCATCGCCTTTGTGCCACTAAGGCGTCACCTCTAAGGCCTCAATGGGCTAAGGCACCGCCCTAGTGTATAGAGGTTCCACCTTACTATAAAATTCTAACGTTCAAATTTTTGAATTTTGACAAACAACAACAGAATCAAATTCAATAAATCGCAAAATGGTCAATAATAAGAGAAAATACAAGGAATCTAAATGAGGGGAATCCACTTACCGAAGTTGTTGGTTCCTCATTATCTACTCTGTTTCCTCATGAGCTTCAGCAATTCCAAATGGTGTTTTCCTCACTTTTCTTGCTCTGTGCAAAAAATGGTACCATTTTCATTTTGTTTGGCCATGGGAGGGGTGAGTCCCCTCCTCCCTTATCTCATGGCAAACACGTCCACCATCTTCATCATTTTTTTTTTCATTTGCTGATAAAATGGCGATTAAAGCCCTTTTATAGTTTAATCCCCTAACTTAATCCTTTTTCACTTACGTCATTCAATCAAACTTATTTTCTTTACAATATAGTCCTATCCAAAAATAATATTAATTATTCGGGCACGGACCCAACAATAACAATTAACATATAGGTCACAAACAAATATATATTGATTATTTAATATAATTTTTTACACATTAAATTTAAAATGGTGAAAATAATATACAATCAGATCAATTCATTAGCATTTTCATAAAAATTGAAAAAAAATAGACAAATGGTAATAATAAAATAAAAATTTTAAATAAACAATAGAAATAATAAAATTATCAACAAAAATTTTAAATTGATTTATACACTATCGACATAAAAAGTAATTATTTATACACACATGTTAAAATTTTATGTACAACACTTCATTAGAAAATTGAAATCATATTTAATGAAGTAATTCACTAATGAGCATTTACATGTAATTTTAATAGCACAACAACTTATAAGAATAGTTGTGTATGTCATAATTAAACTTATAAGAATAGTTGCGTATTTCATAATTAAGTTAAGTGATATAACGTGATAGTAGTCTTCAAATTCAACTAAAAATTTCATTATAAAAATTCAACAATAATTCATCATATAAAAAAAGTATTCATAAGTTGAATGAATAGAGTTAAAATCAATTTATATGTAATTTAAAACAATTATATCCGAACGAAAACTCTAATTAAATTATACTACAAAAATTCTATTTGATAAAAAAATATAGCACTTACTTCTCTACTACTATCAATATGTTATAATATTTGTCATGAAAAGTAAAATTATAACAATTTTTCATATGATGAATTTTGGTTAAATTATTATAATAATATTTTTAATCTTGTAATTCAATTTTTATATTATTTTTAAAAAAAATTATGACAAGAAAAATAAAATAAAAATAAAATAATGTATATTAAAAAATTATTTACAAAAGTTAAAAAAAAATTGTTATTTTTTTTAATAAAAAATTTGTGCAAATTTTATAATGATTTAGATAATATAAAAGGTAAAAAATACTTAAAAAATAATTGATTATGCTAAATTTTTTTAATGTAAAAAAATAATATAAACTCAAGCACAAGTAGTTTGATAATTAAAAACATCGAATAGTGAATTTAGATTAAAAAAAATAAAAAAAAAATGATAGTTTAAGAATGGTAGTTTTATCTATTTTATAGTGCTTTTGTATTTTTTTCTTGTATCTTTTCCTGGTGCCTTACGTTTTCTTCTTGTTTCTTTGACTGGGTCTTGATGAAGCTCTGCTCATGAGGCTGGGTCTTGTAGAAGTGCTCTGCTTTTGTGGTTCCGGATCTGGCCATCCTCTGCTCATGAGGCTTGTTTCTGTTGTTGGGTCTTAAACAAGCGCTCCAATTTTTTTGTACCGGATCTGGCCATCCTTGTCTGTGCTGTATTTTGATCTTTTGTAGTTTATGATCTTCTTGTTTTTTTATTTGTGTTTTTTTGATTATGTATTAGTTTTTATTGGATTGTGCTTTGTTTTTTTCTTTTAGTTAGGTTTTTTAAATCATTTACTATCATTAGTCTGGCTCTGTTAGACTTAAAGTGGTCCTTAGATATAGAACCTCTCAGTTGGTAATGATTTAGTTGGGCTTTTATGTGTGTTTTTGTTACTGGTTAGGGTGGGAGTGTCACTTCCTGCTCTGCTTTATACTGAGTTTATCCTTGTACTGGTCCTTCTGGGTCTCTCTTGATATGAATGTTATCATTCATCTTATTCAAAAAAAAAAAAAAAGAATGGTAATTAATGAAAAGTAAACATTATAAACAAGGGGCAATTAAATAATTTAAAATTCTAAAAATACAAAAATGGAGTGCAGAAATCAATGGGTGGAGTGCAAAAATCTCCATCCTTCAACTATTATGTATCCAGTATTAACCAAATACTAATTATTAACATGAAAATCATAATTATTATATATTAATAATTGTTAACATATTTTTATATGTCATTATACAATGATTCCTACAATTTTAAATATTAGATAGAATTTAATCTTTTGATAGTAATGTAAAAAAAAAAAAATTTAAACCAAAAATTTCTTCCACCATACTTTATAAATGGCTAGGTAGGTCAGTATAATAATATAATATATATATATGTAACGGCTAGGTAGGAAGTCTCTTCAGGCCTCTCAACTCTCATGCACGAAAAGTTCATTACATGACATGCACTCATCTTCACCATCTCATTATTATACACACACATGGATCACATACATGGTTGCACACCTAAATTTTATTCAAATAACCTTTAGCACCCTTAAACTTTTACTTATATTGCAAAACTTTTAATTAAAAAAAAAGACATTTAAAAGAAATAAAAGACCAGAAAGAATAATATTATATTGAGTACAAAAGATAAAAAGTGGAAACATGCCAAATTTTTTACTAAAAATGTTCTATTAACAAAATTTTTCAGTTGTTTTATGTTTCACAATATTTGAAGACATATATGTAATTATTTTTAAATGGTTTATGATAAAAATATGAAAATATAAAACTAAAAAAATAAAATTAAAATCAAAATATGCATTAGATTAAAAATGATAATTTAAAGATTTCAAAATGTCAATAGGCACGAGTGTGAGAGGTTATCCAAGTCCATGACCTGGTGGATGAGCTAAATACATATACATTTTTAAATGTTTATTAGTTCAGTTCTCTTGTGCTTTTAAATTTCAATTTTTTTTGAAACAATTATTTTTAATATTTGATAGTTATAAAAATTTAAACTAATATGCATTGAATTGGATATAAATAAATTACATAAATAGAATATAATTAAAGTGAATAAGCAAGTTCTTATTCCTTTCACAATTGGTAGGTATTCAGATGAGGTGCTATGCGATGTAGTACCAATGCATGCAGGCCATATCTTGTTAGGTAGGCCATGGCAATTTGATAGAAAGGCTGTCCATGATGGCTTTCTAAATAGGTACTCATTTATGAAGGATGGGAGGAAAGTGACATTGACACCTCTTTCTCCTAAGGAAGTCTATGAGGACCAATGTAAGTTAGAGAGGGAGAGGGTTGAGGCCGAAAATAGCAAAGGGGAGAGTGAAAAACCAAAGGGTGAAATTCGGCCTAAAGAGAAAACAAAGGCAAAGGGTAGTTTTCTGGTTAGGGAAAGTGAAGT
>CATIWO010468476.1:0-10003 GCA_949673435.1 Macaranga tanarius
GTAAATTTTTAGAATATTCATTATATTTTGTGTGTATGTAAACATTATGATTGTTTTAACAGTTTTTTATTTTATAAAATTAATTTTTAATGAATTAATTTTTGCATTTAATTATTTTATTTTTTATTATAATGAATGTTCATATAATTTTCAACAGGTGAAATAATATAAAAAATTAATAATTTTCAACAGGTTAAATTCAAATATTTAATAAAAAACTAAAAATTTAATAAATTAATAAAAATATAATTACCGACGGATTTTTCTAAATTACCGACGAATTTTAAAAATCCGTCGGTAAAAATTAGCGACGAGCATTTTGCCGACGGGCCAGAATCCGTCGGCAATCCGTCGGTAATGACGAAATCTGTCGGTAAAATCCTGTTTTCTAGTAGTGTTTCCCTTAATAGAATTTCATCTTTTCTTCGACTTGATGACTTGCATTCTGATGTAGTAGAGAAGTTACCAAGGGGTAGTTCTGATACAGCAATTGAGATAGCAGATGGCAATTTCTCTTGGGAATTATGATCTTTTGCTACAGCAAAGTTGGTTAGAGACTGAAGTATAGTTCTACCATCAGATTTGTACTCCTTCCCCATCTCAACATCAGGAAAAGGACCTTGAAAATATCTTGATAGGTTTTGCAAGACAATGAATAAGAGCTCAAAGAAATAAACTAATCATAGCAGCAAAAAAAAAAAAACTCATATCTACTTTGCTTCAGCTTTATATGAAAGCTCGGTTTTTTTTTCTTATTTCTATGTTTGCTTCACCTCTATAAGAAAAAGACAATCCTAAATTGATTTCTGCAGTGCCTTGCTTTCTGCGGTGGATTGAAGTATAAGACAATCAGATTTTCTTATTTTTTTGACGAAAATGGTGGATTGAAGAAGAAGACTGACGTGGCAGGAAAGGGCATCACAAAACGACGTCGTTTGAAATATGTAAATAATTTTCCATCCACCTTAACAGACTAGGACTAACGCTGATATCTTTAAAAAGTTATAGGACTCAATTGTTAAAGAATTAGCTTATAGGACTAAATTATAAAAATCACTAAACTTATAAGACTGCTGGTGTAATTATCCCTTTTTTATTAATTATGATTTAGTTTGCTTATTTTCATTTTTGTTGATATTATATAGTTCTCTTATGAGTAAATTTTTTAATGATTTTTTATATTGATGTTTTGTAGTTCTCTTATCAATATTTTTCTTATAATATATTGATTTTTTTTAAAAAAATTTATAGTGATATGGAAAGAATTTACAAAAATAGACATACATTGTAGACGTATGTAACTTTTGTGGCAGGTTATTCTCTTATCAAATATTAATTTTATTTATTTATTTATTTCCATAAGAAATTTGTTGGAAATAATGCAAAGTACGGTTTGAAGAGTATATGTCAACTAAATTTTCATTTTTGTGTTATGGTTAATAAGTCTTTTTCTTACAATAAATAAAAAAAGTTTACAATATAAATACTTTTTTCAATAGTTTATTATGTCCATAAAAAAAATTTATTATGGAAATAGTTAATTGGCACTTTAAAATTATTATATACTTTTTCATTTTACTTTCTTTTTTTCTTCAAATTAAAAAAGTTATAATGCATTAATTGAATTAATTGATTATATCAAATTTAAAAATTTGTAATGCATTAATTGAATTAATTGATTATATAAAGTAAAACTCAATATGATATTTATTATGAAAATGATTCTTATCATAAATTAAATTATTATTTTTGGATTGGGATCCTTTCATGTTCCCTTAAATATCATGGGCCATGTCAATTTAATCTACACCGTTCTTTATAAATAGATGGTCAGTATTAGATTCAATAAATAAATATTATCTTTTAATATATTATTTGAAAAATAAAACTCCAACAAATTAACATTGTTTACCTAAATCCCAAAACCATAAATTGCAATAAATTGCAAATAAAAACAAGTAGCTGAGAATTTCACAACGAGAAATAAATAAATAAAAATAAAATAAAATAAAAGAAATTTTGCACCAGTCGATTCTTTATAATTCGGATTGGGAATTTTTTTTCCTCTTCCATCTTTCTGGTAAGTCTTGCTTTTATGTCCTCTTAATTAGATAGTATCTTGTATCAATCTGTGACGTCTCACGCTCGCGTAATTTGGCTTGTTAACATCACCGCCATGGGCATACGATTCCACCTGGAATTGATCCCATTCCCCCCTCCCCCCTTGTACTAATAACCAAAGAAATATTTATGGCATCTTTACAGTTCTTTCAAGGTTTAGTATTACCCTACATAAATATGTCCTACACATTGTGCATGAATATATATTTAAAATATATTTTATATTTCACATTAATTAGAATATTTAATATATTTGTCGACACCTCAATTTTTACAGGATGCTGAAAGATTGATATATAACCCGATGATGATCACCAATTTTGCTCAAAATGTACAGAGGGAGGGGAAAATCTATTTATTTTTAGCCTATTAGGTTTGGTGTGGTGGATTAGCTCTGTATTAACCTTGGGTTTAGGGCCTATCAGATAATTAGGTTAAGCTTGAAACCAAAAAGTGATTAATGAGCCATGTTTAGGGCCTATTGCCTATTGAAAGAGGCATTCACCTCTTCAAATAGGCGATAGCCTTTGGCACATGTCCCGAAATTGTGTTTGATGAATAGAGGTTTATCTTAACCCGAAATTGTATCTAATGAAGAGAGGTTTATCTATTATAAACCTCTATTCTATCTTTAACCTACATCTATCATACCTTTAATCTACCTTTATCCTACCTCTAACTAATAACTAACTTATCTTTATTTTAGTTCAGAGAAGAGGAGATGTAACGGGGAGGGAAAATGAATATAGAATTTTTATAAAAAGCGTATGGGAACAGAATGATAGTGAAAAAAGGCTTTTTCTAAAAATTTGAGTGTTCTAAAAGAGAAAAAAACATAGAATACATTTTTGGTAGGTTGTAAAGACTTAATTAAAATTTTGTAGATATAGGGATAGGTGAGGTTAAATCCACTTAATAAAGATAATAGATTAGAACCTTGTGCTAAGAATTCCGTCATCTTCCCCTCTTGACATACATTTTGAGTTTCTTCTAGGTGCTCTGAGGGTTAACAGTAAGTATCTTACTCTATTTTTTCTTTATTTATTTTTTGTATTGATTATTTTTTGATGATTATTAGAATTTTATATTTATCTTAATGTTTCTTTTCATGTTTTGATGCAAATCAATTTGGAAATTTTCAGTTTGTCTGATTTTATTAAGTGTGAGTATTTTTTAAAACTTTAAAATGATTTTTTCTGAAAGTTTTAATCTTTGTAGTTGATCATAGAGGCAATCGTCTATGTGGAAAGGCAATTGACTTAGTGAAAGGACAATTTCTTATCCAATAAGGGCGATCGTCTCTGTATTTAAAAGTGACATGCTTTTTATAATTGTTAAATGGATTGCTCTCATCAATTAGTCTAAAAAATAATAGTACAAGTTAAGAATTTAAGCACATAATCATTATATGGTACATTTTAGATGTGTGTATTTGCTATAAGTTTATGATTTTATTCTTGATTGTGTGATATTTATCTTTGTATTCATTTATTTTTGTTCACTATTGATTCATTACTAATTTTTCTGTTACCAATCTGGAAGTTTATTTTTTTTATGGTTAACGTGTTTTACAGAGAAGACATGATATATGGAGTAAAATTCCAAAGGACTAATCACATGGAATAAAATTTCTTAGAAGGAACAGAATACATTAGGGTCTTTTTTAGTTTATATTCAATTAAGTTTTTTACACAAAAGGGTTGTAAATTAAATCTCATTTCTCCTCCCTCTTTCTTTAATATAGGTTTAGTTAGGATTTTTATGGGTTGTAATTTTTATTTCCTTTTTCCTCTTTGTATATATGAATATGTGTGATGGTAAAATAGTATAACTGGATTGCATATGAAAATTTAGTAAGAATTAAAATTTGGTCTAACAAGGGAATTTGGATTGCATATGTAAACTCGACGGTAATTAAAAACATGACATACACATAAAGGATTAATACATTTTTGAATGTTGAAATACGATTGCATCACTGCTTGTAATAAGGGATTAACTAAAAAATAAGTGTTTATAATAAATAGAATGCAAATAGAGGTTCAATTTCTGAACTTAGCCTCTAAAGGCAGTTGCTGTGCCTATATCTAGTTGTTGTAAAATATTTTGTGGTCTTAGGTACTTAACCCAGAGGGCGACTCCTTCTCCAATTCTAACCTTTATTTCTAGTTTTATACTCCCGAGTAGATTGCAAAACCTACAGAGTGTCGTGGTTACCAAATACTTGGATGCGCGCTAAACTCTACCACCTATAGTGGCCACTCCACTAGGGATAAAGAAACTGATTTCGGCATTCTATTTATTATATATATTTGTTTGATAGTTGATACCTTTACATCACTACAAATTCACATAATATGGGCTCTGTCCCAATAATTAGTGCATTGCTGCCTTGTTTCTATATGAGCCTAGTGGTGGTATATCTAGCTATCGTCACTCATGGTGGAACATGATTGAGTATATTATTTGGATTAAGTACGTTAGGGAGACAAAAAGAAAGTGCAAAGCTTTGGGAGCCTTTAGCCCTAACCAAGACCCAGCTCATATAGTGGCCTTAGTAACTTCCTTTAGGATCTACCTTACTTGTATGTGTCTTATACCATATAGTCCTTTTATTTATAAAGCCCAAACCCATAATGATGAATTAGTGAGCCATATGAGATTGGGTCAAAAGCTTGTTCTCTTATGGTCCATCAATTCTAAATGGATTTTGGCTTTATCAATTAAAAGGCTACTTATTTGCTTTACCTTTAAGAGATAATATGTTTGTCAGTCTTGTTATCCCATACTGATAATCAAGGCCTAGACCAAAAAATCTTAGGGTAAGAGGTTTGCCATTGAATATGTGTGTGGGAGAAATAAGGTTAGAGGGGTATTTCTTTTTGGATAAACTCTTGTCTTGTATTGTAATAATGATCATGTGTACCATGCATTGATAATATTCATTCTAACTCCTTGTTTTGCAGCTATATATTCTTCATACTCTTTCGTGTGGTATTGATCTAAAGGGCAGTTAATCTATAATACCTCAACTGACATTCCAAAGATGGCTGAATTTGACATTAATTCACTCAAACAAGAGGTGATTGCTGAGACCAAAAGGGGCCATAAAAAAATAATTAGGGAAGCTATGAAGGAAATGGTAGTTGAGATAAAGAAGACCATGGAGTCCAAAATGTTTGCAACTAATAAGTTGGGAATGGAAAATGATTATGATATACCTGAGCTGGAGGATGTTGAGGAACGAACCAAACTAAAAGCTACTATAGGAGATAGTGCACTAGAACTTGATTGGGCTAAAGACTTGACTAAAAAGGTAGCTTAAATACAGGTCACTATAAAAGAAAAAGGAGTGGAATCGAACTATGATTTCAGGGATCTTGACTTTAAAAAAAATGAACCTTTGCCTAACAAATTCAAGTTTCCTGACATGAAGAAATTCAATGGGACTGAAGACCCTAAGTTCCACCTCAGATAATATATCACCTACATGAAACCCACTAACACTACAAGAAAAATCTGAAATAGAAATGGCTAAATCCGTTTCTAATTCCGTGGCTATTTGGAAACGGCCAAAGCAGAGTTCGCTAGTTACTTGGCTACCATCTTGAGCTAAAACTTGAACATGTTCAATAGCTCTCGCCTCTAAAAATCGATCTAAAGGAGCACCGATGTCAAGCGGCTTAATTGAGAAGAAAAAATTAACAAAGATGACGGACTACCATCTCCCTATAAAATTTAACTTCCAATAACAAATCCATATGTGTAAAAATGCAAAACAAGTGAAATTGAAAATGAAAAACACATTCATCATTAAACCTTGCAGCTGGTCTAATTCAAACCTGCACAATTAATCACGCAATCGATGACAGTAGGGGTACTTGGCTGAGAAGATCTGTTGATGGTTGGCTGCGAAGATCTGTGAAGAAGAGCTTCAATGCTGATGTTGCTGCTTCTGTGAAGACGATGAGCTACGAAGAAGAGCTTCAGACTTTGCGAAGATGTGACTACTGCTATTGCTGCTGCTAGGAAAATGAAGTCACTGCTGGAAGAAGAAGTGACTGATGGCTGCTTGTAAAAAAGAAGAAGAAGATGATGATTGATGAAGAAGAAGCAAAGAAGGAGAGGAAGCGACTGCATTTTTGTTGAGACAGAGAAAAAAAAGCAATTATGTTAAAGTTGTCTGTTTTTTAGATTAAGGTAGTTTGATCAAAGATAGGAGAGGAGAAACAAAAATTAGTGTTAGATTAGAAAGGAAAGAAATAGATAAAAGAAAAAAAATTAGGGTTAGATTTGTGGGAGGGAAAAGTAAGGAGGGAAATAAAAAAAAAAATTTTGAGGGAAGGGAGGGAACCAAAATTTAGAAAACGAAAAATGGAGGAATTCTTTAGTCCTTTTTTTTATATTTAATTGGAATATATTTTGAATTTAATTCAAATATAATTTTATAATTTGCATAATATATATTATTAAAATAATATATTATTTAAAATATAAATTAATTACAATAAAAATTAAATATTTTTTTCAAAAATAATTTCATTATATTTAGAACAATTAATAATTCTTAAGTGTTATTAATAATATTTTAATATTTAAAAATTAAAATATTTTTTCTATAATTCTTAGGTGTTAGAGTAATATTTATATGAAAAATAATTTTACATATATATTTTATGGTATTAGAAATTTATTATTGATATTTTTTAAAAAATTAGTAAAAATTGAAATGGAATAATATTGCAACAATGGCGCAAGAACTTACAAAAATGCTAGTCGCTAACTAACCGCGACGGAATTTTGAGAGTTCTTAATGATCAAAAATAATATCGAGAGTTATGACTTTTACTGATCGAAAAAAAGATTATTAGATTTTACTGATAAAAAAATAAATAAGATGTGACGTAGTTTCATGTTAAATAAGAGGTGAAAGAATAAAATTAAGGATGATGAAGAAGTTTAAATTTTTATTTTTAAATTATCATTAAAACTACAGAGTTTTGTATTAAAACTATATTGTTTTAATATGTGACACTGAATAGTTATGGAATAACTTGTAAATTAAACTATAAAGTTACAATAAATTATATAATTTTAATTAAAACTATGAAATTAATTTTTATTTTTATTTGAAAACAAATTATAAAATTAATTATTTAATAAAAAAAGGAAGGAAGAAAGGAAGAGAGAAGGATAGCAGCGGCAGAGGAGCAGCGATAGAGGAGCGACGACAGAGGAGAGGCGGCATTGGGCGGGGGCGGCGGGTGCTAGGAAGAAAAAAAAAAGGATGAAGAAGGGGAGAGAGGGAAAGCGAGAAAGGAGAAAAATAATAAGAGAGAAAAATTAGGGTTAAATTTATGGGAGGGAAAAGGAAGAAGTAAAAGCAAAAAAGAGGGAAAGGGGGAAATTGAGTTAACTTTTTTTTTAGTTTTTTTATATTTAAAATAATTAAAGATGGAATATATTCTGCCTTTAATCTGTTTTTAATTTAAATATATAATTATGATATCAAATTAAAGATAAGCCCATTATCAAACATAAACAATACTTTTATTTAACTTGTTTAAAATATAATATAAAAAATTACATTTTATTAATTTTTAGAATTCATTTCCACCATATTTTTATGTTAAATATTATATCTATATTGAATTATTTAACTTATTTTAAAAATTAATAATTATAAAAAAACTCAAAGTCATATTTATATTATAGTTCATATTACAATTTTCAAAATATAATTTTAGTTCATTTTTACTAGTAAACTATATATATTCATTTAATATCCAATAACAAAATAAAAAAAATTACAAAATAAAATAAAATAGTTAAATACATGCAATAAAATTTGTAACAAAGTATATATATGCTCTTTTACAAAATATTATAATAATTTTAATACAATTTTATTAGCTAATTAATTAGAAAATATAATAATATATGTAGAAATTTATTATTATATTCTTTAAAAATTAGCAAAAATTAGCTACGGAATTTGATTCCGTAGCTAAGAATCTAATTTTGTAGCTAATTTTAGCAACGGAATGGAATTCCGAAGCTAAAATTAGCTACGGAATTTCATTCCGTTGCTAAAATTAGCTACGAAATTTCATTCCGTTTCTAAAATTAGCTACGGAATTTGATTTCGTAGCTAATTTTAGAAACATTTTATTAATTTTTAGAATTCATTTCCACCCTATTTTTATAAAAATTAATAATTATAAAAAAACTCAAAGTCATATTTATATTATAGTTCTTATTACAATTTTCAAAATATAATTTTAGTTCATTTTTACTAGTAAACTATATTCATTTAATATCCAATAACAAAATAAAAAAAATTGCAAAATATAATAAAATAGTTAAATACATGCAATAAAATTTGTAACAAAGTATATATATGCTCTCTTACAAAATATTATAATAATTTTAATACAATTTTATTAGCTAATTAATTAGAAAATATAATAATACATGTAGAAATTTATTATTATATTCTTTAAAAAATCAGCAAAAATTAGCTACGGAATTCGATTCCGTAGCTAAAATTAGCTACCGAATCGAATTCCGTAGCTAATTTTAGAAACATTTTATTAATTTTTAGAATTCATTTCCACCCTAATTTTATAAAAATTAATAATTATAAAAAAACTTAAAGTCATATTTATATTATAGTTCATATTACAATTTTCAAAATATAATTTTAGTTCATTTATACTAGTAAACTATATATATTCATTTAATATCCAATAACAAAATAAAAAAAAATTGCAAAATAAAATAAAATAGTTAAATACATGCAATAAAATTTGTAACAAAGTATATATATGCTCTCTTACAAAATATCATAATAATTTTGATACAATTTTATTAGCTAATTAATTAGAAAATATAATAATATATGTAGAAATTTATTATTATATTCTTTAAAAAATTAGCAAACATTAGCTACGGAATTGAATTCCGTAGCTAATTTTAGAAACGGAATCAAATTCCGTAGCTAATTTTAGCAACGGAATGGAATTCCGAAGCTAAAATTAGCTACGGATTTTCATTATGTTTCTAAAATTAGCTACGGAATTCAATTCCATAGCTAATTTTAGCTACGGAATTCGATTCCGTAGCTAATTTTAGAAACATTTTATTAATTTTTAGAATTCATTTCCACCCTATTTTTATAAAAATTAATAATTATAAAAAAACTCAAAGTCATATTTATATTATAGTTCATATTACAATTTTCAAAATATAATTTTAGTTCATTTTTACTAGTAAACTATATTCATTTAATATCCAATAACAAAATAAAAAAAAATCACAAAATAAAATAAAATAGTTAAATACATGCAATAAAATTTGTAACAAAGTATATATATGCTCTCTTACAAAATATTATAATAATTTTAATACAATTTTATTAGGTAATTAATTAGAAAATATAATAATATATATAGAAATTTATTATTATATTCTTTAAAAAATTAGCAAAAATTAGCTACGGAATTTGATTCCGTAGCTATAATTAGCTACGGAATTCTATTCTGTAGCTAATTTTAGAAACGGAATCGAATCTCGTAGCTAATTTTAGCAACGGAATCGAATTCCGAAGCTAATATTAGCTATGGAATTTCATTCTGTTTCTAAAATTAGCTACGGAATTCGATTCCGTAGCTAAAAAAGCTACGGAATCGAATTCCGTAGCTAATTTTAGAAACATTTTATTAATTTTTAGAATTCATTTCCACCCTATTTTTATAAAAATTAATAATTATAAAAAAACTCAAAGTCATATTTATATTATAATTCATATTACAATTTTCAAAATATAATTTTAGTTCATTTTTACTAGTAAACTATATTCATTTAATATCCAATAACAAAA
>CATIWO010468532.1:0-10621 GCA_949673435.1 Macaranga tanarius
ATTTTTTTGACCCAAGCTGTGTTGGAAACAGATGTCGAAACAGTAATTTGATGAATAGTAAAATAGTAACTTTTTGTACAATTTTGCATGTTACTATTCATGTATTGCAAAAAAATTATGATGTTTTATACAATCAAACAAATATCGAACCAAATCAGTCGGTTATATATTTTTAAAAACCAAAATTAAACCGAACCGAATCGGTAACCGACCAAACCGATCGGATCGATTCGGTTCGATTCGGTCAAGGCATTTCGCCAGTCCCACAGGCGAAATTCCTTGGCCATTTCGCCCGTGGGATTGGCGAAATGGCCCTAAATATTCCAAGGGCCATTTCGCCACTCCCACAGGCGAAATGGCCCCAAAAAAAATCTGACCAGTCAAACCGAACCATAAATTGGTAATTTTTTTTAAACCAAACCACAAAAAATGGAATTTTTTTTAAAATCAACCATAAAAAAAAAATTTTGAAAATTTTGAACCACAATTTGGTAAATAGCCCCTATTATATATGTTATTACTTGCTCTGCTTTACTTTAAGTAAATCTGGTGGGAATTGTAACTAGCTCAACAAATGCATGAGCATGAAAGAAGTGATCATATATCATTTCTGGTTCTTGTTTTTATATTTGGCCAGTTCCTTTTTAGTTGTTATTAGTCTCTCTGATTATACACATATACTTCTTGCCCTGTTTCTCTCTTTATGAAGCAGATTTTCTTATACCCTCTAGTTAATTTGCCAGAAAGGTACTGTCAAAAACTGTTGCTATGTTGTTTGTATTGGACGACATTTATGATATTCATGGTACAATTGAAGAACTCGAGCTCTTCACCAAAGTAATTGAAACTTGAAAGGTTTGTTAAAACACACAAGATTTCAAGGCAAAACCTTTAGTAGTCGTCTTCTTATTCAATATATATACTTGACATTCAGGTGGGATGTTAGCAAGATAGATCAACTCCCAGATTACATAGAGTGGCATTTTGAAGCACTAATTGATTTGTATGCTGAAATAGAGGCTGAAACGACCAAGGAAGGCAGGCCATTTTGTATTCATTATGCAAACGAAGCGGTAGATTAATTAGCTTGCTTTCTCTAATAACATAGATAATGATATAAATTATTTTTTCTTCAAGTTTTAGTGCATTTCAGTAGCTTTAAATTTCAAGAAAGAAAATGTGATTGGGACTGATTAATGTAATTAGAGGTGAAGAAGCAAGTCATTGCTTACTCCACTGAAGCAATATGGTTTAACAATGATCATGTGCCAACTGCCAACACTGAAAGAATATATTTACATCATTTTAAAGTATATTGCATATATTAACAAGTAAGATCGAATTTCAATTATTTGTGTAAAGTTTCAGCAAGAAAGGGGACATGTCGGCTTCTGAAACTGTTACTATATATCACCACACATAATTTACTTCTGAAAGGTGTAGTGCGCTTGTCACATCTCTTCTTGTTCGATATAAATATATTAATAAATCTAAAATTTATACAATCACACAAACAAACAAAAATAAAAACAAACCGATGAATACACATTTGATTAGTATTGTTATTCTTTTGCTTCTTGATATGATCAAGCAAAATGCACTACTTTCAACTGCAAATGAGATTGCATTTGCTGAGTGGGCAGCACCTAGGACCTCTAGTTTGGACCCTTTTCTTAATAATATGCTGCTAGTTATACACATGATCTTTCTTTTTTATTTGGAGATAAAAGGAGCATTACCATGTGTGATCTTGAAATGTGATTGCATCTGCCCAACTATATTCTTTTTGTATACATCTCATGCAGTTTCTTGTTTGATTGATTGCAGAACTTGGATACAGTAAGAAAGCAACAGAGCAAATGGATGTTTACAGCTTTGGTGATGTTGTTCTAATAGAGCTCATGATTGGCCGTCAAGCTGAGCAAGCAAAACCAACGGAATCTCTTGACATTGTGAAGTGGGTTCGTAGGAAATCAACATAACTAATGGAACAGTCCAAATTCTAGATCCTAAGATATCAAACTCTTACCAACAAGAGATGCTCGAAGCTTTAAATATTGCTATTCAATGCACATCTGTAATGCCAGAGAAACGACCATGAATGGTTGAAGTTGTAAGAGGACTTATGTGGCTAAACTCAAGAACTCAGCTTCCATGTTCAGACTTCTCATTCTCATAAGAGAGTTCTTCACTTCCAGTTTACATGAACAATAGAGTTACCTTATTTTTTCAGGCACGGTTTCATGTATTTTTGTATGTACAAAATGCACTTAATTTCACATGTATTGTTTTAAATCTCATGTGAATGATTAAATCTCATCTGAATGAGGAAAAGGAAAGTGCTTGTATGGTATTCCCTGGTCTCATTACTGCTATGCCTTAACTAGAAATGTTTTTTTATTATTTATTTTCTTGCAAATGTTTTGGTTCAAAGGAGAATAATTAGTACCATGCTAAAAAAAAAGGACTTGTGAATAGTTGAACCGAGATTGTAACTTGTTAGTTAATAAGCTTAGCAAGCGGTGGACATGATATGAAATTGTGTTGTAAATTAATGGAGTCGATGTTCAAATTAAGTTTCACTAATAAAGCAAACAAGCTTCAAAGTTTCACTAGTTTTCAAAGTGAAAAATCTTTCAGATTGAGGCAGTTTATACACAGCTTGCCATTCTTATAAGGTTTAAGTCTTATAAAAGAACAGGAAAAATCTCAGATAAATATTAACGTAATCTTATCAGAATTTTGTAATTTTTTTTTTGTTTGTAATCTAAAATTATTATCAGTATTGTTATTCTTTTGCTTCTTAATATGATCATTGAACGAAACACATTTGATTTGGTTCCAGAAGTTCATGGTTATGGTGGTTTGAAAAACCAGCGACATGCCATTCTAGTGTCCTTAACTCTGGGGTCTTACTTATTCTCATGTCCACAGCGGAAAAATTTTCTATTCCTTGATAGGGGTGTTGCCAGCACGGTGACAGATAGAATAACGTCTACTGAGTCCTTTGCCCTCCCATCTTTTCCTTCTGTGCAATGACAACGAATTGAGAACCCGCACGGCCTTGCAAATTCATTATAGAATTCATAAGCTGCATCATGAGTGATTTCTCTTTGCTACTGGTATCATCTAAAATGATTTTAGTATTTGAGATGATTATGTGTGTGGCCAAGGCATAGAGGGTGTAAAAGTGAAAGAAAAGAGAATTTTTAGGGTTCTAATAGATATTTTTATGTTAAAAAATTATAATTTGATGCAAGAAATAAACAGAGACTTTTACATGTGTTAAGTGAGGGGTCAAAAGTATAGAAAAAACTTAATTTTATACCTAAATGGTCCAAAAAAAATGTAAGGGGTATATGTGCTCCTCGGTATAAACATTAGGGGCGAAAATGCACCTTTACCTTTTTTTTTTGGAAACTTGCTATTGGTATGTTTGAACTTTAAAGTTCCCATTGGCTTAATACATGTGCAACTTCTATACATGTTTTTTTTTTTTTTTTTTTTTTTTTATCAGTTTATTTTATTAATTTAGTGTGAAAGTAATTAATGGGTCAGTTTTTCTAAATATATTTTAATATACAGGTTCAGATTTACTGTAGTTAATTTAGTAAAATTTATCACTAACTACTTTAAAAATGAAAAGTTGTCATTTATTGTTCAATACATAAAGTCACATAATTTCTCTATTAATAAAAAATAATTATTTAAAATTTGAACTTATAAAAAATAATATTCATTAACAGTTTTCATCATATTTGAAGTGTCTAAACGATATTTTTATAAGTAAGAATGAAACTATTTAGACACTCAAATTATATAAAAAAAAAAAGTGTTATAAATGATATTTTTAACAAGTTAAAATGTTAAAATACTCAATTTATAAATTAAAGAGATAAATTGGTAAAACATATCAAGTTGAAAGGCAACAAAATTAGCATTGAATACCCTTCAAATTTTATTATTTTCTATTTAATATTTAAACTTTTATTTTAAATTTTTTCATTCCTAAATTTATACTTTTAAATTTAATTTAACTCATACAAAGTTAAAATGAACAAACACTTAATTTAAAATGATTTTAACAGTATAAATGTTAGAAATTAATTTTAAAATAATAAAATAAAATAAAAATTAATATAAAAAATTTAGAGAAAATTTACTTTCAATTATCTTTTTCTCTTCTTATAAAAGTACAATAATTTTCTATATCAACATCAATTATATAAAAGAATTTTAAAAGTTAATCTTGTAATTTCCAAATGTGAAACTATACATTTGGCCTTCTTCTTATCCTCAAATGAGCTGTTTGATTACCATAGTTTCATAATACTATTTTTAAAAATATTTTTAACCTGATTTATAAATAATATATAAAAATAGAGTATTTTATAAATAAATACTGATATAAATATAAAAAAAATTATATAGATCAAAATTATATATAATTAAAAAATATTATAATTGAAAAAAATTTATATTTCTTTTTATTAGTGTGAAATTTTATTTTAATATATTATGTATTTAATATTTATCTATTATGATATTGTATATATTAAATAAAATTTTAAAAAATGAATTTAGAGGTAAAATAGATTTAGAATTAAAAAAAAAAATAAAGTTTAGAAAATGGGTTTTCTTGGTTCTAGAAGAGAAAGGCGCTAAAGCTATGCGTTTTGAAAATGCAATTTTTTTTTTAATCGGCAAATGAAGAGAGGAGCTGTAGTGGTTTTTATTAACTGTTGTTATTATATGGGCAACTCCAATTGATAATTAAAAGGAAAAATGAATTTTTGGCTCCAATCCATATTTGTAATTTTGTACTCTATATTAAAAGCGGTGTGGAGAATAGTAGCAACGCAAATATGAGTTGCTACTGTTTATCAACACAAAATAAATTTTTTTCTAATATGTCAATAATTTGTTAAATTATTTAATTTAGTCTAAAATTTTATTTTATATATATTTTAAAATAATTTAGTCCAAAATTTTATTTTATTTATAATTTTTCAAAATAAATTTGAAAAATATCTTAATAAGAATATATATTTAGAAAACAAATAAAATAAATATATACTAGAAAAATTATTTAATAAACTTAAATAATTTAACATTTTAAACAATATTCATTAAATAATTTTATTTTTAATTAATATATAAATAGTAAAAATGACATAAAATTAAAAATGATTAATTTATTAATTTTTAATATAATTAATAAATAATAAAATATATTATTGTTTGATGAATTTGTTAAAAAGAATGTAAATATAGGTGCAATATGATAAATCTATAAATATTATAAAATAAAATATAAAAAATAACTAGAATGTTTTTTGAAGTTAAAAATAGTATAATAAATTGGAAAAAAATTACTGTAAAAATTATTTTTTATTATAAAATTAACTAAATTTTGGTACTTGTAGTTGTAGATGGCCTAACATTGATGTTCTTGATAAGTAATTATCAGCACACCTGCGAGTCATATTTTATTCAATCAGCACCTAAAAATTTAATATCTATTGGTGGGAAAAATTCAAAAGTTTACGACTTTTTGTAGTTTTATTCCAACCTTTAAATTTTGACAAAATATTTATGTAAATCCGCAAGTATACAGAATCGACATGTAGTATAGTATAGATATCATTCCCACAGAGATTATGACCTATCCACCTATCAATTTCTTTCCAGTTGTTTAAGGCTTACCAATTTAATAATCTAATTACTACACCTAAATTACCAATTCTAATGTAAACAAAATCTAAAATTTAATTACCAAATTAATCATAACTCATTAGGACTTAATTCACCTCCCACTCATTAATTTATTTCAATTTATAATTCAATTGTGCATGTAAATCCTGAGTCATCTTATATTTTAATTAACTTTTCTCAAAGCAAATTAAATAAATTTGTACCCATTAATTAAGATCGTGTAGTCCAATTCTCATTGCAATTACCAAAGCCTAATTAAATGAAATCACAAATTATAAACTCAACACTTAACGAATCTAGCTAATTCAATTTATCTCTAATATCAAACTAATACAAATTTACATTTATATTTCCGTTATCTCTCAATGCATAACTCTAACTAACTCGTATTAAAGTTGATCAAACAATAGCATGCATTAAGATCAATATACATGATTTGCATAAACAATGAATTTATTAAAAGAAATCAAACTAACTCATGTTTGAATTCTTAATTCCTAATGAACAAAAATTTAGCCTAGCATTATGAATTCAATTTATATAAACATATAAAAAGAACCCATTACCGATTACAAGAAATAAAAAGACAAAAACTTAGACTAGCATTATGAATTCAATTTATATAAACATATAAAAAGAACCCATTGCCGATTACAAGAAATAAAAAGACAAAAACTTAGCCTAGCATTATGAATTCAATTTCTATAAACATATAAAAAGAACCCATTACTAATTACAAGAAGGAAAGAAATTATCAATTTTGTAATTCTAGTATTCAATCTTCACTTCTCGATCCTTTAAAATGCTATAGGGTTTTTTTTTATCTGCCAAAAATCATTCCTTTCAATGAGTATTCTCTTCATATCCCCCTTGATAAATGCTCAAAGAAGTTGATCTTTATCCAAATTCTTCCTCGCACATGGCCATATCTATTTTAACACAGGTGTGTCTTAGCTTTTCCCATAAATCTAAACCCATACATGGCCATGTGTCGAACCATGTCCAACATATGAAAATCTGGCAATGAAGTACACAGCCTACCATAAGGGTGTGTTTCGACACATGTTTAGGCTATAAAAATCTTCCAATAACATACACGACCATGTTATACACGACCAGTAAAATGGTCGTATCTTCAACCGTGTTCAAACCTCCATTTAGCTCTAGAAGGCTACACAACCATCAACATGGTCATATCTCAACTAGTGTCAAGGAATTGTTTAAAATTCAACTCTCAACTTTTTGAATCCTTAACTTCTTCTATGTACAACTTCCTAAATGTCTCAGAACATATCCTTAATACCTAAAAACAATAGAACATATATAAGTAGCCTTTCTATATCAACATTATCACAATTTGACTCAAAAATTAAACAAATTAATTACTAAAGCATAACTAAATTTTATACTAAATAAATTTTCCCACACTTAAGCATTTGCTTATCCTCAAGTAAAAAATTTTCCCAAATTCCTATCACCATAACAATAAAACACATTAACAACCTTTACTCAAATGTCCACTATATTCTCCATTTAATATAAAACTTATACCTCAAAAATAAAACCAATAACTTAGAAGCAAGGAATCAATTCATTACTAAGTGAAGAACCATTTCTTAATTCACAAACCAAATTTTTCATAAATTAATAGCCAAAGATCATTAGTAAATTAACCATGTATCACCTTTCTGCTCGCAAGTGTGTTTTACGCTCCCTCTCGCGATATATTATCATGGTGAGTGCATTTTATGCTCCCTCTCGCCCTTTTAATTTACAATTATCATCATATTTTTCATTTTACTCATTAGGCAAGCGCGTTTAATGCTCCATCTTGCCTAACAAATCAACCAAATTATTCAATTAATCAAATTAATGACTAAATAAATTATCTAACAATCATGATTTTTGTTCATAAAAAAGGAAAATAGCATTAGATTCATTAAAATTATACACATCCCTTAGCCTCAAATTATCAATTAAGTTTAAAAATTAAAAATTAAATATTAATTGGAGAATAAACTATCAATTTAAGAAAGTCACATTTAATGTACTAAATTCATTATAATGATAGGCACAATCATATACTTAAGTGAATGGAACTAAAAATATGCATCCACCGCCCCATATTTAATTGAAAAATTGTCCTTAATTTTCAAAATAGATGAAGAAAATAAAGAAAAATGAATAAAAGTAAATGATACTCCCTTGGATTAACAAATGAAAATGGATCGTCGATCGTGCATCAAGGAGAAAATGGATATGTAATAGAAACTGGACACGATTCTGGACACGAGTGTATCTTAGGCCATGTCTACACAATCTTTAAATTTATCATCAAATTTCTTCACTTCTTTCCATTCCCTCCTTTAGTTAACTTATAATAAAAAAAAAATGAAACTATGAAAATCTAAGTAAAATGTGATATGATCACATAGCAAAAAGATAAACAATGAAATAAAAATTAAAAGAAAACTAAAACTAAATTAGGTTGCCTTCTAATGATTGTTAATTTAAAGTCCTTAGTTTGACTTTAATGCCGTCGAGCACTACTGCTTACAAAAATTAGCATCAAAGGAAACTACTTCCTTATTTTTACCCGCAAACCTCCATAATATGATTTATAATGTTAGCTATTGACTTTGAAATGCTCACTTTTGTCATTCTCTAACTCAATAGCACTATGAGGAAAGTTTGAATTGCTTTGAATGATCCACTCCATCTAGACTTTAATTTACTTGGAAACGAATGTAATCGTGAGTTAATTAACAACACTAAATCACTAACTTGAAAGTTCTTTCTTGAGAATGTGCGCATCATGTCATTTCTTTATTTCCTCCTTAAAGAATTTGGCATTCTCAAAAGCTTAGAGTAGAATCTCATCAAGTTCATTAAGTTACAAAATTCTTCTCTCACCAGCCTCTTTTAAATTAAAATTTAGTATCTTAACAGCCCAATATATGTGATATTCTCGCTCGACGAGTAGAGAACATGCATCGCCAAATACCAACCTAAATAGCGACATTTTAATTAGTGCTTTTAAATGTTGTTTGATGTGTCCATAATATGTCATCTAATTTTGAAGCCTAATTCTTCCTCGAGTTTCCAACCATCTTCTCTAGAATCTTTTTAAGTTCACGATTAGTTACCTCCACTTTTCTACTTGTTTGAGGGTGATAGGATGTTACCGCCTTATGATGCACGCCATGTTTCTTAAGGAGAGACTCAAATTAATGGTTATAGCGCATTGAATCTCATGAATAACTTCTTTAACAATTTCATCATAACGCTTGCATCATTTGTGGGTAATGCCATAGCTTTCGCCCACTTAAATACATAATCAACTCCCATAAAGATATATTATTTTCCATAAGAAGAAGGAAAGGTATAACATCCACCTTTTTAACATATATATTTATAATGTATGAATTACATTATATGAATAAGGGTTAGTAGACTTTATTTAAGTATAAAATTAGGTATAACTGTAGAAAGGGACCAAATTGAAAAGAAAGTTTGGAGTTAATTGTCATAATAGAAAGTTTGGGGCTATTGTGTAATTGCCCTATCTCATTAAGGAGCTAAAGAGTAATTGAGAGGATATTTAGTTATAATTATCTTATTATTATTATTATTATTATTAGAGGGATGACTTTTGGGAGGCCAAATAGAGGCATTTGATTGGTTAGGTGTGTGGGTGTACATGTATGTGTGTTTTGTGTAGAGAATTGGGAGGAAGAAAAAAAGAGAGTTTTTGAAAGATTTTGGTGAGGTTTTGATCTTGATCAAACTAGCATTTGGGAGGCATTAGAAGTATTTTATATCACTGAAGTTTAATTGGTAAGTTTTTCTTATGTTGTTGATTGTTTTTTGTGGAGGTTAGTTGGTTGTAAATTCGGGTATGTGTTCCTCTATTTTTCAGTCCTTTCATTATTGCTCTAACTTAAGCTACAGAGTTCTAATTTGATTATGGTTGGACTCTTTAGAAACTTCAGAAAGTTCTCTATAACTCTCAAGTTTTGAGATTGAGCCAAATCTGCTGTTAAATTGGTAGAATTAGGTCAGACATTTTGTTGCTCACTTTGTCATATTGTGTGACCTGTTATTGCTTAAATTATCATAATTAATTCTCTACATATGATAATTGGGTAAATTCAGTTGGTATTGAAAGTAGACTCATGTAAGTAGAGTTTGTATAAATTTGGTGATTTTAGAATGAGTTTATAATTTTTTAAAAGTATCATGAACTTCATGCATTAAACCTGCTAGCAGTAGTATAAAGGCTGGATTGTGAATTTTCTTATGTGTTAGTTAAAGGGTGATATTTAGAGTTTTAAAACTCCAAATTGAGCAAAGTTAGGTGTTCTGAAAACTTCAGATAGTCTCCTATAACTTTTATGTTTTGACCCTGAGTTGAATTTGCTGCTAAAGTTATCGGGCAGGGCAAGAAATTTTCTTGCTCGTGCTATCAATTTTGTTTTGGCCAGCTTTTCTAAAAAATCCATAATTAATTCACATGTCCAAATTGAGAAATTCTAGTTAGAATTTGAAATAGACTTATAGGTCTAATTTTTAGTAATAGTTTTATGATTTTTGGATATGTGTGTGAATTATTTAGATATATTGAACCTTAAGCATGTAGTTGCACCTAGTTGCATCAAGTGAGTTTGGTGCAAGAGTTATGCTTGCTATATAGAATTGATGTATAAATTATGTGTAGGCATTTCTAAGGATATTAAAGACACTACTCACTAGGGGAGCTTTTATTTAAGAAGGAGTTAAACGCTTAAGGTAAGTAATTATTAACATAATGCTTACATGTAGTGAATTTCAAGTAACTATAGATATTTAACTATATTGATTTGTGTATGCCATTTAAGTGGCAAGAATGATGAGTATATATATATAT
>CATIWO010468540.1:0-23554 GCA_949673435.1 Macaranga tanarius
TTTTTTTTCTTCACGCCAGAGTCCTTTTCTTTCGCTCTGAGCCTCTGAAGCATCCCAAGTCTCGTTTCATCCAATTGAAATCAAATTGACTTTCCATTAGTTTAGTGAAACAAACACTAAATTGAGACTTTTATACATTTGTTTGAAAGAAAAATTATGAGATTCAAAAATTTCATGGAATTTTTTTTTTGAAAATCCCTAACTTTCGTAAAAGGGAAAAATTGGGGAAGATACATACATGGAGATGGAAATCACAAAACCTAATTGCTTTTGCCAACTTGAAGCAGCTTTGAGAACCTCATGGACGAACTCCAATCCAGGCAGGAGGTTTTTTGGTTGCCGAAATGCTGAGGTAAGTGGGTTTGAATTTAGTATTTACTTTGAGTTACAGTTTATACATAATGTTTTTGCCAAGTTGAAGCATCTTCTCTACTATGGGTTTGATAATAATTTCTTCTTCAATTTACAGAATCAGCAATGCAATTTTTTTCAGTGGGTGGATCATCATGTTCCTACAAGATCAAAGATTGTTATTAATGGGCTACTGAAAAAAATTGATAGCATGGAAAAGGAGAAAGAAATTGTTGCTGCCAGAAAGAAGACCAATATGTCGAGAATGAAATGGGTTATGCTTTGTGTTGTTATTGTATGGGTTATGAGGATGTTGATGTAGGATGATGCATTTGATATTGTACGGTGAAATGTAGGTAAGCTAATATGATGAATGTTTAAGTTAGCCTAAGACGACCAAGTGTAAAGCAAATGTAGTGTGGTCATGCTATGTATCTGCTTATGGATGTTAAATGAAAGAATAAATTTCTTGAAATATTTTCTCTTCCTTTTTTTGCTATCACTGTCCCCTAGATTTTTTTTTTCTCTAAAAAATTGTTATTTGGATTTGGTTTGTTAATGGAGATGGCATCGTAGTGCTATATACCTGCAACAGATGTTTAACATCAGTATATTGCATGCTATATTAAATTTCATGTGCTTTCTGAAAATGAACCAGACTTCTGTTCATGCAATTTATTTTCACTGATTATTAGTCCACAAATATGGTTTAAGCTGGGATATTAATTTAGTGTTCAAAGAATTTGAATTATTTTGCTGCTGATACCTGGGAATATGTCTTTGAGCTTTTATTCTTAACAGACATTAATAGGCAGTAGGTGTTTGTGGTAACATATAATACCCTTGTAGTATCTCGGTTTTGCTCCTTTTTGGTAATTTGAACAATTAAGCAAAAATTACTTCAGGTAATTTAGATGGGGATTATAGAAACTTGTTTGAAATTTGAATTGAAGAATAACCACCTATGTTCCAGGTGTCAAACCAATTAAACCGGCTTTATTTGAAGTTTCTAAAGCGGAATCCTGGTTATGATGGAAAGGTAATTGGTTCATCACATTTTGTGTTTTGTCATCCTAGTTATGATTTTTTGTTTTCCCTGGATAGTCTCACAATTTTGTTAATAATTTTTTAGGTTTCTATATATGGTCATTCTTTGGGAAGCGTCCTCTCGTATGACATCCTCTGCCATCAGGAGAATCTATCTTCACCATTTCCAATGGAATGGATGTATAAGGAACATGTTAAGAGTGATGAGCCTTCCATTGATATGAATAACCAATCTTCTGTGCATGATACTTCTTCCAATTTGGATGCTAACAACTCCAGTGTATTTGATGAGGCAATGGAAAAAGTGGGTCCTGTCAATGGAGAAATGATGAATGAACAGTCAACTCTCGTCCATTCGGATGGACATGCTAAAGGTTTTTCTACAATCTTAAATCCAGCAGTATCAGATTTAGAACAGCTTCCTGCAGTTACCTTGGATTCTGATCAAAAGGCTTGTGAGAAAGGTGACCACGATTTGGATAACGATTGCAGTAGCATGCCATCTCAGGACATGGACTACTCAGTTGAAGCTATGCAAGTGAAATTTGATGACCAAATCAATGGTTCAGAGAAAATGGCTGCAGAAGAACAAGACTGTGATGACTTTAGCAATAAGGATAAAACAATTAAATTGCTGAGGGATGAGGTCTGCATTTATGGATGCATAATTCCTTTTTTTGCAGAATTTAGCAGACATGTTCTTATTACATGAAATCTGTGGTTTATGTTTCAGATTGATTCCCTAAAAGGTAAAGTGGCAGAGTTGGAATCACAATCTGGTTGTGGAGAAGATACAGAAGCAGTTGCAACCACACCAAACAAACTTGTATCTGAGAAGCTGCCACCCAGGTTAGATGATGATGCTCCAAAGAGTTACACACCTTATATTAAGTACACGAAGCTGGAATTCAAGGTATAGAGAAAAGTGTTTTTGTTCTTTTGTTTTTTGGGAAGATTTCTGTTACCTTTATAATGTGATATTCTAGCTCTTTCTATTTTTTCCCCTTCTCTCTCTCTCTCTCTCTCTCTCTGAGAACTACTTGAAAATGAAACTGGAAGCGTTTTTAAATTTTGCATCTGGATCTTTATTGGATTAATGTTTTAATACCTCATGGGATGTGCTCTTAATTTGAATTAAATTCTTATATATTAGGTTGACACTTTCTTCGCTGTTGGATCACCTCTTGGAGTCTTCCTTGCTCTTCGTAATGTTCGTATTGGAGTTGGTAATTCTCAAATGCCTAGTACACATTAATATTGGTGTTTTAGAAATTTTAAGTGTTTTAATACTTCAGTTAAGGGATCCTTTTTCCTTTCCAGGTTTGTTGGTGTTTGATTCATATGATTAATTAATTGGAATATGCTGGTACAGCTTTCATGCTTGTTGTTTTTTTAACCATGGATTTTATCAAAATGAACTTATCAAGAGACAAAAATAGAGACCAATGGCAAGGTTAAATATATTATTTCTGAAGGGTTAGTAGTATTTTTAGTTGGTTGCTTGCCTTGTAGTTGAGGGGTAAATAAAAAGAGCAAGAAAAAGATTTTACTGGTTTTGTTTCAATTAAATAATGATACTGAGGGAACAGTTTTTATCTTCTTTTTTCTTTTCTGAACTAACAGTGTGTCAGCATACAATCTTAGTAGTCCACTTCCCTAGAAACGTTATTCGAAGTGGATATATGAAAATCCCCAATAAAGCCATATTCTAAATTTTTAGGAGTAAATGAATGGGAACAGTGTAAAGGTCAGAAGGAGAATAATTATGTGGGAAAAGGATAGTACAAGCTGTTGTGTTTTGTATAATCGAGGGGATTTCATCACTATTTTTATGCCTTGCTGAATGATAAAATGCTTCTGTTATTTTCTATGATTTATCTCTTCCTGCTGCAGTTTTGAATTATAAGTATTGATTTTGTTATCTTATTTGAATATCCTAAATTTAGTTGTTATCATTTTCTTTATTACCAATCTCAGGCAAAGGGCAAGATTATTGGGCAGAGGAGAATATTAATGAAGAGATGCCAGCTTGTCGGCAAATGTTCAACATTTTTCACCCATTTGATCCTGTTGCATATAGGTTTTCCCTTTCACAATGAAAATGAATTGTCAGCTTTCCTTTTTCATTATTTTATTGGTGAATGATTTGACATCATATCGCCTTTGGAATTGTGCATAAAGAGCATGGCATGAACTTTTAATATGATATTATCTGACCTAAGCTAGGGATTGTTTCTGCCCTCCACTCTTTCCTCACCATATGCAAAAAACCTAATTTTCATCTTGCTTATTTTTATTTTTAATAACATTTTGAGTGGGTGCATTGTGTGTGCTCTCCTTTGCTTAATACTGCAGTTTATCTTCAATTTGGAACACATGGCAAACTGTTTTTGGATTTTCATACAGAGTAGAACCACTTGTGTGCAAAGAATATATCGATAAACGTCCAGTTATTATTCCTTATCACAAAGGTGGAAAGAGGTTGCACATTGGGTTTCAGGTTAGGCATTCTCTAATGAAGTGATAATTATGGATGAGCTGGCATTTTTCTTCCTTATTCATAGTATCTCAGTCTTCCTCTTTATCTTTTTCCTCTTATTTATTTATTACATTTTAAAGGTTTTATTTTCTTCTCTGATATGCCTGTACTTTGTTCCACAGGAATTCACAGAAGATTTAGCCGCTCGTTCTCAGGCAATGATGGACCACCTAAATTTTGTAAAGGTAGTTTCTATTGTACTTCACTTACCAGATAATGGCGTCAAAGTCTTTTTGTGCATGAATTAGCTAAAATGTCTTAGCTATTTTGCAATTCTGCAACTTTCTACCTGATATATGACATAAATAATATTTTCTATATTTGAAGATGTGGGGAATAAAAGGGTAATGCTTGATGAAGGATTATAATATGCTCTTGACATGTTAAGACTTGATGAGTAAATCGGCCTTAATTCATGCTGGATTTGCGATCAACTTTACTTCAGTTAATACATTTTTTTATGGGAACTGTTACCTGCACTGTATGTGTGTTTATTTTTTATCCGTCCATGTTTAAGTACATGGATTTATAAATTCTTTGCTCTTTATACAGGTTAAAGTACTTACAGCTTGCCAGTCAAACAAAATGGATCTCCTAGAAGGTAAAAGAAGCTTTTATCTGTCTTTTGTTCTATCTACCTTTTATCACCTTACTCCTCGCCTAATGCAACAAGCATTTGGTATGTTTCAGAGGGAGCAGAAACTGCCCAAGATAAAGAAGAGAGGACATATGGCTCTCTAATGATAGAGAGATTAACTGGAAGTGAAGGAGGACGAATTGATCACACACTTCAAGTACGTTTTACATGTCACGCCAGTGTTCAGAACTTTAGTAGTGTTTCTCATCCAATAATAATTTGTTCTTTGATGTCTATGCTTCTTGCAATTGTTGGTGCATGATTGTTGTTGCATGTGGGTGCCTATGTGAATGTCTCCACACACAGGACATAACTATAACCCAGTCATAGTTTCTCATTTGTACCACGTCTTTTTTTTCGATATAATTGTCACTGTTTGCATGCCTTTCTTGACCAAATTTGAGAACCCAAAAATGGAACTGAAGGGAAAGTCAGCTAGTTTCTGTTTCATGTTGCTATTGAGTGGGTATAGTTTCTTTGCAGTGATCTTCACCAATAGTTCTCTTTTGCATGCTTGACCATTAATTTTGCTCACTATTTGATTGGACACTTCTGGGACAACTGAACAGTTTCTTTTTCCCCTCTATATGCTTTTTACATTTCTTTCTTGGCATTCGCCATTTAGCTGGTCTTGAAGGTGATTAGCTAGTCTTTCTTGACATGGATGAACCCCCAACTATTTGTATTACTGTAAGAAATGAGATGATGGTTGGTGTAATGATAAATTGGTCATCTTGTGTTATTTGTGGTTCTCGAAACTATTCCTAGTAGCAAGATCAAGAAAAACAAAATAACTTATTCATTGCTGCACTGGCGCTGGTGTTTATCAGGGTAGTTCCTTATGTCCTTCTGTTATGGTCCTGCGATATGAACAACAAAATCCTCCCTAGACTTCTTGTTCACGTTCCTGTTCTTTGAAGAGCATATTTTGAAAAATAAAATGGTGTTTGTTCTTAAGAGAACACCAAACTTTTCTTGATCTTTTTGACTGAAATTTTTCATGCTTTATTCCATATTAGTTACCCTTTATATAATGAAGGGTTTGAGTATAAGAATCCTAAAATTTTAGGAATCCTAAAATCTTAGGATATTGATTCCCTATTTAACATATAACCAATCTAAGAAAATAAAAATACTATAGGAAGTTTACAGCTCATGCCTATTTGGGCTGTAATTATTCTAATTTGACTTAAATAAATAAAAGGCGAGACTTAACTATTAACTAGGACTTAGTAAGGAAAAATACTAAAAATCTGCTACTTCCATTAATTCATGAGCCTACCATATCATTACTCCCCTCTTGGAAAATGAGCTTGTCCTCAAGCTCAAAATTGGGATAAGCCTCATGAATCAGTTTTGAACCCCTCCCAGATCCACCTGGGCTGTGTATTCTATCTCTTCATCCGAATCTTCCACCATTAAACAAAATATCTGTTTGCACTGACTTCCTGCTGTATAATATTCATCGCAATTATAGCACAGCCCCTTTGCTCACCTTTCTGCCATTTTTGCTCGAGAGAGCTTTTTAATAAAGAGTTCTGATGTACTTCCAATGCTTGAGGTTATTGTTGCAGCCTCTCCTGATTTTTGCTCGTTGTTTGGGGTTGGCTAATGGTAATTCAAGTTTGGAGGATTGGAACCTACAGTTATAGCTATAGTTTTAGGAGCTACCCATGTAGAGAGAGAGTGGTGCACCTATACCCCCTTGTTGATCTGCATCTTTCTCTTAAAAGCCCATGCTAAATTCATGGTGATCACTAAATTTTACGGGCTTTGCATATTCACATCTACTCGAAGGGTCTCAATTAACCCATCAGTAAACATATCTACCTATTGGTCTTGTCTGACTGAAATTGCCCTAGCCAAAAGGGTTTGGAATTGGCGTTGATAATCTTCTACAGTCCCCGTTTGTTTAAGGTTAATTAATTCACCTAATGGGTTATTGCTCAATGGTGGCCCAAACCTCAAAAGACAATATGATTTGAACTTCTCCCATGAAAGGCTTGACTCCTCTTGCTCAAGTCTATAAAACCATAGTTGAGTCTCGCCCGTCATGTGGAACGCAACTAACCCCACCTTGTCCCCTTCACTAGTTCTTTGATTGAAAAAGAATTGCTCACATTGACATATCCATCCCAAAGGATCTTCTATCCCATTGTAGGATGGGAACTCTAACGTGGAAAATTTCGGTACCACGCTTGATCCAAGATTGCCTCCTTGCTGTTTGATGGAAGTTTCAAGTAGGTGTTGGTTGTTGCTTCCTAACAAAGCCTCTTCATGGCTCTTTTCCTTGTTGGCAAATTGCGACTCCATCATCCGTTGCATCGCCTTGATGCTGTTGCGTAATTCTCTGATTTCTTGACTCACCCGTTGATTGGATTCTGTCACCTTTTGCTTTAAGACTTGCACTCTCTCTGCCGATTGATCAGATTCCCCCATGACGATTGTCTCTGATACCAAGCTGTTATGGTCCTGCAAATAGGATCTTTTTACAGGTCTATGAACAACAAAATCCTCCCTAGATTTCTTGTTCACGTTCCTGTTCTTTGAAGAACCTATTTTGAAAAATATAATGGTGTTTATTCTTAAGAGAACACCAAACTCTCCTTAATTTGTTTGACTGAAATTTTCCATGCTTTATTCCATATTAATTACCCTTTATATAATGAAGGGATTGAGTACAAAAATCCTAAAATTTCAGGAATCTTAAAATCTCAGGATATTGACTCCCTATTTCAGACATAATCAATCTAAGAAAATAAAAATACTATAGGAAGTTTATAACTCATGCCTATTTGGGCTGTAATTATTCTAATTGGACTTAAATAATAAAAGGCAATAATCAACTATTAACTAGGACGTGGTAAGGAAAAATACTAAAAATATGCTACTTCCATTAATTCATAAGCCTACCATATCACCTTCCTCACTAGATTGGGTTTCAAGGTTTGTTGTACCGAGCTGCTACTTACTGGATTTGAGCTAGTTGGTAATGGAATGCCATTTTATTTGATACTTGTCAAATGAAAGAATTTGGGAATTGGTAGAATCTTGATGACCCTAATTGGTTATTTATCTAAGTTCTGCATCTGCTTATAGGGATATGGGGATCGTCAGCTTGAGTTTTGGACTACAAATAATGTTTAAGTAAAGAAGATAATTTAATTGAAAAAAAAGTCTTCTAACTTCTTTATTTTAGTTATTGATTTTATTTTTATTAGTTTGAAGCTCATCTCTAGCACTTCACGTGGTTAAAATCATTTAAAATCAAACTCTTGTCTATTATGGTATTATTCGAGTTAAATAGAATTGAAAAGTATATATTCATGGGTGAAATAGGTTCAAAATAGGAGTTTAAAGGTGCAATAGAAAAAAATAGAAGTTGAGTGGTGTTAAAGGTTAAGCATGTAAAGTTCGGGGGTGAAACTATGCATTCTGTATATATATATATATATATATATATATATATATATATATTGAAATATCAACATGACACCAGTTAGTTTTAAGCAATGTTGTAAGTAGACATGCATTATAGTCTTGTACGGTTTGAATAGATTGCCAAAATAACATCATTACTTGTACAGTTGTATTCATTTTCCCACCCAAAAAAAAAAAATCCTTCTTGTGCAAAGCACTTTCTGGATAAAAAATTGGTATTGATCAAATTCTTGAGAAATCAAGGTTCATATGAATATGGGATAATGACACCACAAGTCCTATAGCTTTTCAAAAATTACAATTAAATTCTAAAACCATTTTTTTTTAATTAAGTCATACTAGTTTTTAAATAGTTACTCGTTAGTCCTTCTCCGTTAAATCAAATGGAATGTGCTTATGTTATGTGTCATTTAGACCCCACCAATTTGAGATACATATGGAGCCAACTCATACCTCCTTTCCATGTCATCAACCACATCGTCCTCCTTCTTCCTTCTTTTCCACCAACACCTCTCTCAAAACCACCTCCTCTTCCTTTGTTTTCATGCTTAATCTTCCTCAAGCATCTCATCATCTCAAGCTGATAATCAGCGCCATCAGCTTCAAGCTCTTCATCCTAGTCTTGTAGTTTCATATAATTAAGAAACCAATCCTGCACCTTCTCAATCTATCCCCGTGAACCCTAACCCTTACACCAACAACAACCCATATTCTGGATTCATCAAAATCATAATTGAAATCACCCAACAACAGCACTAATGCTCTTCCTAAATCTTCCTAATTGAAGTATAGCTCTGGGCTTATTTCATAGAGAGACCAATCGCTAAAGCAAGTGGTTTTGAAGGTGTCTCAGATCAATATCTTCTACACTATCACCACCTTCTTCTGAAACTAATTTTTCATTTTTAAAAATGTCGGGGTTACAATCTCTTTCTCATGTGGTTTAAAGGTGCGTCTCAGTACATTTCTGGTTCTCTCATGTGCAAATGTTGGTTGTATAGTCATGGCCATTTCAATGCCCAATTTCGCTGTCCAATTGCTGGAGTCTAATTTGGGTTCAAATGGATTCGAAAGTTTGGATTTTTATATGAGAGGAAGTCATAAAAGAAAGTTTGATGATATGGGTTCAATTAAAGATTCAGATTTATTGGAGGATTATGGCTTAGTTTTGGGTGCTGGAAATGAGCCAAGAAGTAATAATTGCGTAAGTGCAACGAATTTTGGTTCGGTTATTACTAAAGAACCACTCATTTGTTTACCATTAGCAAATATGAAGCCTTCAGTCATCTTGATAGTGCATGAAAATCTCAGATTGATGTAGGAGAAAGGCCAAAACTTGATTAGATTGTGGCCTCTCAAGTGGTTGTTGATGCTATAGCAAAAGTGTTCATTATGGTTCCTCTTGGATCAGTGCTTCTGTTTCTAGATGAAACAACAGTTGGCGATGATGAACTCAAGGAAATGAATTTTGAGGTCAAGAATTTGATTGTTTTGGATGGAACATGGGCGAAGGCAAGAGGAATGTACAAAGAGAATCCATGGTTGTGGGAGGAAGAAGATGTGGTTGATGACATGGAAAGGAGGTATGAGTTGGCTTCATATGTGTCTCAAATTGGTGGGGTCTAACTGACATATAAGCACATTCTGTTTGATTTAACAGAGAAGGACTAATGAGTAATATTTAAAAAGTAGTAGGGCTTAATTAAAAAAAAAAGTGGTTTTAGGACTTAATTGTAATTTTGAAAAGCTATAGGACTTGTGGTGTCATTATCCTATGAATATTTTTTGTGTCAAAATAAGTTCTAGGGTTGTTGAAATCAAAGAAAGGAATGAGAAGTGTATTTTGGGATGGCTAGGTGATAACCAGTTTAGAAGGCATAAAAGCCACGTTTCTTCAGCATACACAAGTGCAATAAACTACACTAGTAATACTGTATTGGTTTGCATGAGCCACTAAGTGATAATACACCTGCAAATGTGAAATCACTGTCTTATTTCAGTAAATCTTGATTGCCCCATTTTAATTTCCATGAATATCAGAGGAGGTAGGACTTATTGTATCAAATTGAATGTCATTATATCATTGCCCAAATGGTTCTTGAGATAATAGCAGATTCTTGTTGGAAATTTATCTTTGGACTGGGATATGTTATGGTCCCATCTAATGGCTTGTCTGGATGCCTTGTCCTATGCAGACTTTCAGTTTCCTAAATGTTATTCATTTCAACATGTGCTACTGATTTAACACTAAAGCTGACGCAGTTTTTCCTGTTAACTGTGCAGGATAAGACATTTGAACATCCATATCTACAAGCCATTGGATCACATACGTAAGTGCTTTGCATAGTTGCTAGCAATTTTATTAACGTAGTATGGGTTTTATGTGTTTTTTTTTTCTCTTTTCTTTTTGTATAAAATGAATTGAATGTTATTCTCCCTCCTGAAGGCTTTGATGTCCCCATATTGGCTGAACCTGCTGTTTTCATGTAAAATTTTGAATCTGATGCAATAGGGGGTCATTAATTAGCCTCATTTCTCCTTGCCTATAGACCTTTGTTTTGATTCATATTCCTATTGTGTTACTTTCATGTTAAAATTGCATTATTCATTGAGGACCTAATGACCATAAAATTACTTTTCCTTTCTTTCCCATTTGACTTAAGTTTTTAATTGTGGCCTGATTCAGGAAATAGTTTCAATTTTAGTCAATGGTCAAAATTAAAGAAAAAAAGATGTTTTTAATGATCATAATAAAAAAGTAATTGTATTTTCCCCTAATCCCTCTATTGCCTTAAAAATATTCTCATGTCCCCCTATTTGTAGACCTTTAGCTTTTCTTGGTCATCCTTCTCTTTGCATCTTCTGTCTTTCTAGTGAAAAAAAATATATGAATAGAAAAAAGAAAACAAAAATAAGAAATGTTGAAAGGAGGAATAAAAACTGGGTGATATATAGAGAAGAATTGAGTGAATAAGTTCTGAATGTGATTTTTCAAGATAAAGAATTTGATGGAAGAAAAGTTGAATGCATTTTTGCACATAGGCTCAGAAGAATTGTTAATGAAATGGATATCTGATTTATTTTCTAGCATTGTTGATAATGGTAGATGACTTCTTTTTGAACAAATGTGCGGAAGACATTGGCTTTTTTTATGAAGTCGAATATGTGGTACTTTTTGGTTTTTTGTGAGGAGAGAAGCGGAGCAAAAGAGTTGAGAATAACAGTTTCAACTTTCAAGAAATGGGTCGGGGAAAATAAAAAAGATACATTGCAAATTTCTATAATTAGTAATAATATTTGATTTATCTTTTTTCCCCTCTTTAATTTCTACCCTTTGGCTAAAGTTGAAACTAATTTCAAAAAAAAGCTAATATAGCTAAAAGTAAAGCTTTAGGTTAAAAAGCGATGAAAGTCTGAAATAATTTTTGGTTGTTGGGCCTTTAGAGGAATCATATTTATCATCAACGTCAACCTGGAGTGGGTAGTTTTTGCATCTAAAGTTTAATTCTTTAGTTTCCATTGACAGCTCCATTTTATTGGAGCAAAGAAAATGAGTCAGGCCTTTCACTGGAGAACATTTGGTTTTCGTGTGCAGAAACTACTGGAGGGATTTCGACACTGCTCTTTTCATTTTGAAACACTTGTATAGAGATATACCTGAAGAACTGAACTTGCCTGAGGGATCTAGTGGACACAGCCAAAAAGATGAGAGTAGTTCCACAGGATGGTCTGATCAAAGGGAAACCAAAGACGAGGAACTTCCTTTAACGTTCTCTGACAGAATGGTAATTAGAAACTTCTCAAGAAAGGCCAAAAAATTTTTGAAGCCTTGAATGTTAACAGGAACCCTCTTGTTATACCGCCGGATCTGGTTGCAACTGTGGTGCGTATGGAGGTTCCTGGCCTCAATTTACCTGAACGTGTTTGTGCTAGTTGCACTTTCTACCAAGGGCTGAATTGTTGTGCAATTCGAAGATCTGATTATGAAGATGTAGACGTGCTAACACTGAAAATTAGAAGAATCACCAGAAAGGATTCAGCATGAAGAATACACAAGCCATGTTAATAGTGACCAGATAATAGTTTTCATCATGGTAGGTCTTTTATTTATTTATTATTCTTCTTCTGTACAGAAAAGAGAAATGGGAAGATAGGAACCATACAAACGAAATTGTCAAGAGTGTAATTTAGGTGGCTGGTTACAGATGATGTATATATGCTACAAAAATTTGGAGAACTGTACATAAATTGTACACTTATTACTGCTTATTGCTTGCTATGATGGTATCATTTTAACATGGTTAGTATGGTTTAAATGCTGATTGTATTAAATTTCAATATAGATTTCTTCTCTGTGTTACCATTCATCTGACAATTATATTCAAGTTTAAATTTCAGATGTAGAACGAAAAGAGTTCTCTTTATTAAGAAGAAAATAATTATATATATCTAGTTTTGTTGAGTTTCTTGGATCTTGAATGTCATGGACAATTAGCTTATAAATTAATTTTCTACCTAATTAACCTACTAACTTAGTGATGTGATCTTTATAGGGAAATTCTAACAATCTCAAATCAATTCACACACGTTTAAGAAAGTACCAAAATTTTCGGAATAATTAATTATAAATAAAAGATAAAGGTAAAGAAAGAAACCCTAAATTCCTTTGAATCAACTAACCCAAACCTTAGATATATTAAACCTAAAACCATTTGTTATAAAATTGATCAAATTAACTTAGAGTGATTTCTGCCATACCTAGAACAAAGAAAAGAAGAAGAGGATGATAAGGAATAATGATGACCGCCACAAGTAATTAAATTGATAAGGTTAATCTAGTTCATGTAAGAACCAAAGGAAATAAAATTCCTAAAAAATTTTATTAATCTTAAAACTTAGTTGGTTTTACATTATGAATGATGCTTATTAATAGGAAAACAAAGGCTATGAAAATCCTATTAAACTTAGGACTCCTAAACTAAACCTTGAAAACTAAAATAGGAATCAAAATAATAAAATCCTAATTAATTCAAATTTGACTCAGAACATGCAATACGGTGGTGTTGATGGCTGTGTTCAAACCCCCAAAAATATGCAGTGCTGAACATGGATAGCGACAGGTGTGTTGCGGAAACGGCCACAGACACGGGTGTGTACCCTACTGGTCAATTTTAGCACCTCCAACACAGCCATATGCTTCGGGACACGGACATGTTGACACTGAAACTCCTTCAAAGTCTTGAAAACTCACCAAAAACACATTAAAAAGCCATGGTGATGCTTCCTTAACTTTGACATCTTGTTTATACATACTTTCTTTAGCTAGAAGGATGTAGATCAACTTTGAAAGTGTCACGTTAACATGTTTAATTCGATTCCTCGACATTGGACCTCCAATTCCTTGTAAAACATCCTTTGACCCTCTTTGTTGACTTTGATTCTCATCATTCCCTCATTCCTCAAGAAGATTCGTCCTCGAATCAAAACCTACATCAAAATCAAAAGGAACTAAATCAGCAATATTGAAAGTAGCACTCACATTTCTTTTAGATCAAGTTTGTAGGCATTGTTATTAATGCGCTCCACCACTGGAAATGGACCATCACCATATGGTTGTAACTTAGATTTTCTTTGGGAAGGAAACCTGTCCTTGGGCATATGCACCCAAACCCAATCTCCCAGTTCAAATACAATTTGCTTGCGCCCCTTATTAGCTTGATTTGCATATTACTCATTCTTTCTCTTAATTATTTGCTTAACCTTCTCATGTAAATTTCACACAAACTTAATCTTCTTTGCACAATCCAGATTAACTTGCTCTTTTGAAGGCAAAGGTAATAAGTCAAGAGTTGTAAGAGGATTAAACTCATATACCACTTCAAAAGGTGAATAACCCGTGGTAGTATGCACACTCCTATTATATGCAAACTCAACAAATGGTAGGCTCTCTTTCCAATTCTTTAAGTTCTTACTAATAATTGCCCGCAACAATGTACCCAAAGTTCTATTTACTACCTTTATTTGTCTATTCGTTTGAGGATGACATGTTATTGAAAATAACAACTTAGTCCCCAAATTGTTGCATAACGTATGCCAAAAGTGACTTAAGAACTTGGTATCTCTATCACTCACAATGTTTTTTGGAACACCATACAAACAAACAACCTTTTTGAAGAACACATTTGCAATGTTAGTTGCATCATCGGTTTTATTGCAAGGAAGGAAATGCACCATCTTGCTAAACCTATCAACAATAACAAATACACAAATTTGGCCCAATTTGGACCTTGGTAAACCCAACACAAAATCCATAGAAATATGTAATTAAGGTTCATTAGGCACATCTAAAGGCATATATAATCCATGAGGCATAATTTTAGATTTAGCTTGCTTACACTTAATACATCTAGCACATATACGCTCAACATCTCTTTTTAAATGTGGTCAAAAGAAGTGTTCACCAAGCACATTTAAAGTCTTTTTAACTCCAAAATGCCCCATCAAACCACCTCCATGGGCTTTCCTCACTAAAAGCTCACGTAAACTACATTGAGGAATGCAAAGTTTATTCTCTCTAAATAAATATCACTCATGCATATGAAAAGGTATATGAAAACGTAAGTGATATACCTTTGTTCTTGCATCAAAAGAATAAATGTAAACTTATTTGTTCTCTCTATGACTAAATGATGTTGAGTGATATACTTTTGAGCTATAAATGATGTTGCCATGTCTCTCCATGGGCTTTCCCATTAAGCTTTTCACTAAAATAAGTGATATACCTTTGTTCTTGCATCAAAACAACCACAATACCAATTCCAGATGTATCACACTCTATCTCAAAAGTCTTGCTAAAATTAGGTAAAGCAAGTAAGGGTGCACTACATAATTTCTCCTTAATTAGCTAAAATGCATCTTCTTGAGCTTTGTCCCATTTAAAACCCACATTTTTCATCATTACTTTAGTCAATGGTGTTGCAATAGTGCTAAAGTCCTTCATAAAACGTCGATAAAAACTAGCTAAGTCATAGATTCTTCGCACTTCAGTGATAGACTTAGGAGTAGGCCACTCCTTGATCGCCTTAACCTTTTCTTTGTCAACCTCATTACCTTTAGCAAACACAACAAAACCTAAAAATATAATAGAACTATAACAAAAACAATACTTTTTAATGTTAGCAAACAAATGTTCTTTCCTAAGTGTAGTAAGAATAAAACTCAAATGCTATAGGTGGTGGGGTTTAGTGCGTGCCCAAGTGTTTAAACAAATATTATTTAACGTTAGTTGAATATACAATAATAAATAACATTAATTAAATAATTTTTATTTATTTGTTTAAATATTTATTTTCAATAAATATAGCTGTAGGTAGTGGGGTTCAGTGCGCGCCCAAGTATTTGACAACCACGGTACTATGCGGGCTCAGAGTCCACTAGAAAATATAATTTTGGGTCTTTTTATGGTTTTAAGTCGGAGATGGAGTAGCCACCTCGATGAAATCCAGGATACATTGTACAACAACTGTATCCTACAAAAAGGCCCAACAGCCGTCCTTAGAGATTGGGTCCGAAAACTAGGTGTGGGCTTTTGGAATGTCCACCCGACCTTGCAATCGGCTTCTGTTTTTGTTTCATATTTTATTATTTTTAATTATTTTCTTTATTTGTGTCCAAAATTGCAATTTCCTTTAAAAAAGTTTTAATTTTTGCAATTTAGTCTAAGTTTGTTAATTATCCCATTTTCATGTAATTTAGCACATCACAATAAATATCGATCTCAATACCAGCATCCATCCATGAATAACAATGAATGAACAACAAAAATAAATTAAATGCACACACAAAGAAATGATGGGAGGAGAAATGAATTATAACCAAGCACACATATTATAAAAAATAGAAATTAAGCTAAATGCTAAGCCAATCGTAGCAACCCGCAGGGTTACTACTGTATATGCCTGCAATAATTCATTAATTAGTCCGTCCAAAAGAAAAAAATAACCTACACAAAATAAAAAAAGTTAGTACATGATAAATAAAAAATAACAACACAAATAAAATATAACAGAAAGACATAACTGCAAATAAAATCTGTCTAAATTCTTATGCAACAAATTTATATAGACATCTAAAACATAATTGAAATCAAGAAAATATAAACTGCCATGCCAAAAAAAATATTCAGGCGACATAAAGGTATGTCTCATTACTAAGGCACCACCTCACCATGTGAGGCGATGAAGACTTCGCCATAGGAAGCAAAGGTGATGCCTCAGGGATGAGGCGTTGCCTCACTGACCTCTGGTGCAGAAACAGAATGAACAAAAATGGCAATTCAAATTTCTTTTAATTCTAAACACGTATATCTGTGCCTAGAAACCTATACCATGAGCAGTTGCTACTAAAATAAATAACAACATACATGTAGAATGCGGAATTCTATGATAAACAACAATCATATAAGAAAATATAGAAAGTAAAATTATTTGTTGTATCTAAGATTCTTAAACCATACAAAAGTCTCAAACATATTATGCAATATGAAGAAATTAAGAGACAAAAAAGGACTTAAAAAAATTCTACTATTGACAGATGAATTCAACTTCCCTATCTTTGCCCTCAAACTTTGTTTATGCAACAAAAAGTAGTCTCATACAATGTACAGCCAATTCCCAAGTCCTTTAAAAATATATAGAACTTGATTGTATAAATAATTTTTTTATAATACTTAATTGAAAAAATGATAAAATTTTTAAGACTAAAATGTTATTATCCCTAAATTTAACTTACCACATTGATAAAGATTGGAAATAGATGATAACTTTCCTAATTAAAATTTAGGGATAAATATAAAAAATTGCCATGTGATTTAGCGCTTTTTCACTTTTAATTTTGTGGTTTTATTTTGTAACACTTTCGTTAGCAAATTTAGACTAAATTCACTAACATTGTTAAGTATGATGACGTGAACGCTAATGTAGGTGCCAACGTGGACGCTAACGTGTTGACATAGATGCTGGCGTGTTGAACTTGTAGTCTAGTACTTTTTCACTTTTAACCTTGTGGTTCTTTTCATGACACTTCAGTAACTTATGATATCTGCCGTTAGTAAATTTGAGTTAAATTCACTAACATCATTAACCATAATGAGGTGGATGTTGATGTCAGTATCCACCTCATTATAGTTAATGATGTTAGTGAATTTAACTCAAATTTACTAACGGCAGATATCACAAGTTACTGAAGTGTCACGAAAAGAACCATAAGGTTAAAAGTGAAAAAGTACTAGACCACATGTTACTTTTTTTTTTTACATTTATCCTAAAATTTAAGTATCACACACAGCTAACATAGCCAGAGGCCATTAAAGATATTGTTATTTATTTATTCCGCAAAGGAAACGTTTGGTGTCGCGAGTTGTGACGTTGCAACTCGCGACACTTTACGTTTTTGCCCAAAAATAAAAAAAAAATTGAATGGCCCCCTTAATCATTGGGGGCATCGCTGTCCTTCTGCAAATGTGTAGCCAGCCAGAGCTTTTGTGCACCTGTAGCAGGCCATTGTTTAAAGAACTTAGAATTGTCAAAACTAAACATTGTAGATAAAATTGCAAATTCTCACCAAAAAAAAAAAAATATGAGAACGTAGCTTTTCATTTAACAGCTTGAAACAATCAGCTATAGGGTGTGAAGCATGGCAGCAGTTCCAGCAGACTTTTTGCTTGGCAAGATCACGTCTCTAATTGAGAATGAAGCAGCCTTGTTAGGTGGCGCTCGCGATGAATTTGAAGAGATCAAGTGCGAGCTAGTGAGCATGAGATCCTTTCTAGAAGATACAGATATGAGAAGACCTCTAACAGAAGTAGAGAAAACATGGGTAGCTAGTGTTAGAGACTTGGTCTATGACGTTGAAGACATCATTGATGAGTTCATGTACCACACCAACAGGCGATATGGCAGGCATCAATCCACTAGAAAAGTGTTTACAAGTATTGGGTTCCCCAAATATCTCTGGGAAAGGCATCAAATTGCCTCCAGATTGCGAAAAATTAAGAGTCTGGTGAGGTCAATACCTGAGAGAAGTCAACGTTACGGTGTTGATCACATAGAAGGCTCCAGTTCGAGTGATAGCTACAGAGGGATGATCCATGGAGAGTCATCTTTGTTTATTAAAGATTATGAACTTGTGGGTATTGAAGATGAAAAGGAACTGCTAGTTGGGTGGCTGACAAATGGAGAGCAGCAGCGGGCTACTGTTTCAGTTGTGGGAATGGGTGGCTCTGGGAAAACAACTCTAGTCGCAAAGGCTTACAATTCCCTAACTGTAAAGTACCATTTTGATTGTTATGCTTGGGTTACTGTCGCCCAAGCTTATGTCATTGAAGATTTGTTTAGAAGCTTGATTAAGCAGTTCTACCAAGCCGCAAAGGAGGCAGTTCCTATGGAGTTAAGTAGCATGAACTACCAGCAGTTGGTGGAGATGCTTGTGAACTACCTGGAGTACAAGAGGTATAGTATGAATGTTGGTAATTTTACTTAGAAGCCTGTGCTAAATAGTAATTGGAATGCTTATAAGTATGTTTTGTTGCTAATATGATGCATGGAAACTTCAATTATTAGATGTCATTCTAAAACTTCAGGAACTCATCGGAAACATTTTGGGTTGTTTCTGCAAATTTGAAAAATTAAGAAACACGTTTTCAACTTGAAAAATATATATTTTTTAGTTTTTTCCTAAATAAAAAACAAGATAAATTGAAAAAGACTTCTATATTTTTCTTAGCTAAATAAAATAATTTATACGTACACTACTAATTGATAGTAATAAATAAAACTTTTTAATATTTATGTACAATATATATGTAATATTTATTTATATACCTCTATATTTTTATTATCGGTAATGTTATATAATGTGTGGCGCGACAATGAATATTACCATTGCGCCACACATTTTTACAGAATTGCCCCTCTAATTAATACAACCCCCTGTAAAATGGGGGGACCTTTTGATAATTTTAAAAAAATTTGTTGTCTAGCCCCGCACGATAACGAGTGGCGTTACACCTATCATTGTTCTTTTATTATTTACATATTTTCCCATATTTCTGTTTTATGTATTTCAGAAAATGTCATTTGACCGTATCCGTTTTCATATTTCACTGTTTCGTTTCCGTGATACACAATTTTGCTAGTGTAATTTGTTCTATGTTGGTATAGAAAAATGTGAGAAACTCTAGTAATACATGGGCTAGAAACAACCATTTTGCTAGCTAATATTGATTGTTGACTATGTATATATTTTGATGTGTTTTCATTCTATAAAATAAAGGCTTGAACAACTAGAATTTAAAGTTTCATGTAAAAGTAAATTTATCTTGGGAATGAAGAAGCTGAGAAGAAAAAATAATGCCATGAATTTCAAGTTGGGTAAATTATTGCTTCGCTAAAGTTATTTTTTGTTTCTTCTTGCCTTTCTGAACTTCAACAGGTATATTGTTGTTTTGGATGATGTATGGAGTTCAAGTCTTTGGAATCAAATTAAAGTTTCACTTCCAAATGGTCGCCTTGGCAGTAGAGTCATGCTTACAACTAGGAATGAAAGTGTAGCATCTCATTCTTTTGAAGTTGGAAGCCAAATCCACCACATTCGTCCACTTTCAGAAGATGAGGCCTGGGCTCTATTTTGCATGAAAGCCTTCTCAAGGAATGGCAACAAGTGTCCCCTGGAGCTTGAAATTTTAGCCAAAGACATTGTGGCAAAGTGCCAAGGACTACCTCTTGCAATTGTGTCGTTGGGTGGTCTGTTGTCAGCCAGAAGCTCAGAATCAGAATGGAGGATGGTTTGTAACAGCGTACATTGGGAATTGCACAACAATCAAATGCTTCAAGCAGTGAAAAGCATCTTGTTACTGAGCTACAATGATTTGCCATACAGACTTAAGCGTTGTTTCCTGTATTGTTGTTTATTCCCGGAGGATTACGAAATTAAGCGGACGAGACTCATCAGGTTATGGATGGCAGAGGGGTTTGTAGAACAGGTAAGAGGAATAACGCCAGAAGAGGTTGCTGAAGGATACCTCTTGGAACTCATCCGCCGAAGTATGCTTCAATCTGTGCAAAGGAACTCATTTGGACTCCCAAAAGCATGTAAGATGCACGATCTGCTGCGGGAGCTTGCTCTTCCAATATCTGAAGAGGAGAAATTCTGTGTTGTATATGATGAACAAGGAGTAGGAGCTATAGAAGATGGCATAGCACGTCGGTTGTCAGTTCAAGCTATTGAAAAAGAAACTAAACACTTTAGGGGTATGTCACAGCTTCGCTCTTTCTTTTTGTTTGTTAGTGATGTGCTCAATCCATTTTCCTTGAATAAATTGGTGTCTGGATTCAAGCTTTTGAGGGTATTAGACCTAGAAGATGCTCCTATTGAAAAATTGCCAGATGACATAGTCACTTTATTTAATTTGAAATACTTGAGCTTGAAAAGAACTCTAGTTAAGGAGCTGCCAAAATCAATTGGAAGGTTGCAAAACCTTGAAACATTGAATATTAATGACACCAACATGGAGGTTCTTCCAAAAGGGATAGTGAAGTTACGGAACTTGAGGTACCTGTCAGCACGCCGTTCAAATCCTGGTCAGTATTGTGATTTCAACTATGTATCTGGCACACAACTGCCTTCAAATTTAAGTTCTTTAAAGAACTTGCAAGTCCTAGGTTGTGTAGAATCCAACAGACAAATGTTGAAACAATTGAAAAGTATGACCCAACTTGTGAGGCTTGAAATTTCAAATGTGAAGGAGTCAGACGAAACAGACTTGTGCTCTGCAATCCAAAATATGCAACTCCTTCGCCGCTTATTTGTGATGGGAAGTAGCTGTGAGGTCCTTCGAATAGATGCATTGAAAGCATCTCCACCAAATCTTAGGAGACTCACCTTGGTAGGAAAGCTGGAGATGATTCCAGAATGGTTTCACACGCTTCAAAACCTTAGAGTCTTATTTTTGCATTGGTCCAGTCTAGAAAAAAATCCAGCTTCAGATCTTCTAGCACTTCCTAATTTGAGATGCCTTACTCTTGTCAGAGCCTATGAAGGGAAAAGTTTGCATTTTCTTAAAGGATTTAACAACCTTGAAATTCTGGAGTTGCTTAATTTTCCTTGTCTTGAGACTGTAACTATAGCCAAGGGAGTAATGCCAGGTCTCAAAGAACTAAGCATAGGCAATTGCGATAATTTGGTGAGAATTCCTTGGGGTATTGAATATCTTAACAATCTTCAAGAACTGACATTGATGAATGCTCCAACGCGAGTAACTGAGCGCATTCGTGCACCTTGTGGTGTGGATCGTTTAAGTGTCCAACACATTCCCAAGATAAACCATGTTTATGTTACATCTTCAGGGTGGTCTCAGCAAAGCTTGTCATAATCATTTGCCTATAAGGTGATGCTTCTGCTTTGTATCTTGTTTCTTTAATTAAGATTTAGCTTCAATGTGCTCGTCTGTTGATGAATAGTAAGATTCACTCATTAAGGCTTCAGTTGTTAGATGATTAATATATTTGTTTGATTTGAGCTTCCTGCTCTTGAACGTATAAACCCACATGCTGGGTTTATTTTATTCACTCTTATGTGTGTTCTGTTGACTTGTTTATTGCGGATGGTAATGAAAAAGAAAGGGTATAATCAGCTTTCTTAATTTAAATTTCACTATTTGCGTCCACTTGTTTGCACAACGAAGTGGATGCTAAAGTTTCACTGGTGTTTAGTATTTATATTTATAATACTTTTATTTTGATTCAGGAATGCAAAATTTGAGCTGAAAAGTGCATCTGATTTTCTTTATCTGCAACAGCAATCTTCTAGGTTGAGGTGCACCGCTCCTTTTTTAGTTGATTAGGCAGAAATTATGTGATTTTTTCCCTATGTAAATAGCTATCTACTGCTACATCAGTGCATAATTATATGACTAGAAAGGATAAAAATCTTAATTACTTTTGTTATCATCTTTCCTTTGAAATACAAAAAATTGTACGGGATCATAGTGCTTCATTTCCAGCATCATCGGTTAAGGGAGTGCTTTGATCCGTATCTGTGAAAATAAACAAGAGCAAAAATCCATACTACTTTGTCCCTTTTCCAGCAGCAGAAATAGATGGGTTCAAAGACATTATTGATTCTGAGTTCATATGCTTCATACGAGCTTTCTGTGAATTCTATCTGAGGGCCAAGTCAATGTTGAGGAACTGCGATATCTTTGCTCTTCTTTTCAGATGCCAATAACATTTATGTAAAAACTGCAACGGTACAAGGTCTTGAGCCTTTAGTTTCTGCCTGATTCTTCTAAATGTGAGAAATGAAAGTTGGCATTTCATGTTTCAGGCTTCGTAATGAACATAAAGATGGTAGATTTTAATGCATTTTTTCTTTTAGGACGAGCTGATGAAATTTTAGCCCCTTATACAAGCTTTTAATCCTGCATCAGATAACGCATTGACGTGTATGAATATGTTGGTACAAATTCGAAAGCCCCAGGTACCAGTTTCTTTGCAAATAGTAAGTTTTCTTGCAGGGTTTTTGTTCACAATTTATAAGAGCGAGTGTAAATGTTAATTTTGGGAGAGCAGAAGTCACAAAGAACAATGAAATAGGAGGTGAAAGAAATTTGTGAAACATAACTACTCTGAACTTTTGCATATTCATTTGTTTTCACCTAACATTAACTATCAGGTTTCAGAAGAAAGCAGAACTCAAACCAAACAAATTCCTCCACATTTACAATTAGGGTATACATCGGTCGGGTTCGGGCGGGTCGGCGATTAATTGATTGAAACCAATTAGATATTTGTAAGTATTGATATCAACTGAACCAAACCGAACTGATTATACAGAAAAACCGGTAGTTCAGACTTCAAAAAAATTGCGGGTTTCATCGGATCAGAAGTTCAGTTTGGACCTTTTGAGTTGGACATTTATTTGTTGGGCTTCCACATAAAAAAATTTAAAAACTTAGATAAATTTTGATCTCTTTTAATATAATGGGTCAAGCCCAATTTGTACAATTTAACATAGGGATCTTTACATAACTACCTTAAAAACACCATCTATTAACAAAAATAACCCCACCTTTTCATAAATTACACGCGTACACTAAAAGCGCCGATATTTTCACGCCTACCACTTTTTTCCCAATGCCATGTACGCTCTTCTCTGTAATTTTTTTCTCCCACAAGTCTTTCTCTGCAGGATTTTTATCACTCTCATCAAATCTCGCTGACTGCCTTCCTCTCTACTGCCTTCAGCCGATTGCCTTCCTCTTTACTGCCTTCAGCCGACTGCCTTCGTCTCTATCGCCTTCAGCTGAGAGCCGACTGCCTTCCTCTCTACCACCTTCATCGACATCATCTGCTTGTGATCATTCTTCAATGTCAGGTTAAAGAAGAGTCTTCTTCTTGTGATCATTCTTCAACATCATCTTCTCTTCCGGGTAATTTTATCTCTTTTCCCTTTTGTTCTGCTTTCGCTTCTGTCTTTGTTTG
>CATIWO010468621.1:0-14312 GCA_949673435.1 Macaranga tanarius
ATTACTCTTCATCCTTTTGCTTCCTCAACCTTTGGGGAAAAGGGATCTTCGGTGTAATTTATGAAGATGGAGGCTTTAAAGTTTGCTCTTTACCCTTCTTGCTATCCATATTCTGTTCCTTGGATATGTCTTCAACTATCATATATTGATCTTCTTCTTCATCCATTTTTGCCTTAAAGTCCATTTCAACCTTAGATTTTAGCTCCTTACCACTCCTTAGAGTGATAGCCTTCACTTCCCTAGGGTTAGTTCCGATATTGCTTAGAAGATTGCCTTAGCTTCTAGTTTCTATAGCATTTGAAAGCTATCCTAACTAAACCTCAATGTTGTGAATCAAAGAGGAATGATTCTTTATAATTTGATCAAATTTAGACTCCATCCTCTTTTGATTCTCATCTTAGCCTAACAATTTGGTGGTGATGGCATCTAAAAATTTATCTAATTTATTCTCTACCGAAGCTATCCTATCATGTTGTGGATGTTAAAATCTTGGAGGTCCTTGTTGTCTCACCATATTATTATCATTGTGAAAACTAGACGTAGCCATATAATTGTTGTTATTTCATGAAAAATTTAAGTGGTTTTGCTACCTCAGGTTGTACGTATTGGAGTAAGGATTATTAGCTTGTCATCTTTGAAATTGGTTCTTCACATAGTTAACTTGCTCAACATAATTCTCCCTCACCAAACGTGCATTGTATAAAACATTTTCATCACTCATGTTGCCTAACATATGACATTGGTCACCTAAAAATTATGTAGAGGCCATGTTAGGTTTATAAGTAAGGTTGCCAAGTCACTTAAATAGTGTATTAATTTGAGTTTAGAGGGTTGTCATGATATTAACTTTGAGCTTTCCTAATTGTTTTAGTAGATTAACATGCTCTGAAGGCCATAAATAGTTGTCATATGTCATCCTCTCAAGAATTATTATTGCTATTGTTTTCCTTATTAATAAACCACCAGCCTTAAAATTAATAGAGTCTCGAGTAGATGCCATAAATCTATTGTAAAAAGTCCTAATAATCATATGCCTAGGCAAACTATGGTGTGGGTAACTCCTTTGCAACTCTAAAAATCTCTCCCAAGCTTCACTCATCGACTTATTATTAAATTACTGAAATGAGGTAATTACTTTAACAACTTTTGCCCTTTTTAAAAAAGGGAAGTACTTAGTAAGAAAAGTTTTGGCAAGGTCATCCCAATTAGTGAAAAAACCCTGAGGTTGGGATTTTAACCATGCCTTAACCTTATCCTTTAAAGTGAAAGGAAATAAACATAACCTTAGAGAATCATCGGTCACCATATTAAATTTAAGCATATCACATATCTCTAAAAAATCAGTAATATGATCATTTGGATCTTTATTTATCAATCCATATAACTGAATAGAGGATTGAAGCATTTGCAATAAGGCTAGCTTAATCTCAAAGTTGTTAGCATTGATGCTTAGCCTTACAATGCTTCGTTGAGTTTCTCCTAATTTCAGCATGGATGTATCCAATAGGATTCTGTTGTTAGCTCATGCTTTCACTCTTCCATGCTTTCACTTTTCCATCCTCTCTATTATCTACCATTGTGTTTGTTCTTTCCTTCAAACCCTTTTGGTTTTCTTTCTCGAACTTAGTAAGCTCCGATATGTATAAGAGTTCTTTTTTGCCTAATAATTAAGTATTATGCATACACCAAAAATAAATTCCTACAAACAAAAAGATCAAGGTAAAAATAAAAGAAAATAATACCTTAATAAAAAAGAAATACAATCAATTATGATGTTAGATCAATAATCCCCGGCAATAGTGCCAAAAAATTATTTGTGTAAATTTGCAAGTATATAGAATCAACACGTAGTATAATATATATATCATTCCCTCAGAGACTACGATCTATCCACCTATTAATTTCTTTCTAATTGTTTAAGGTTTCACTACTAAATTTTCCTAATTATTCTAAATTAACAAATAAATCAAATGCAAATAAAATTTAAATTGCAATAATCGATAAATTGAAACTCACTAGGAATTAATTCAATTCACTTTCACTAGATTATCTCTAATCATAATTCAATTAACTATACAAATCCTGAGTCATTGAAGATATCAATTAACTTTTCTCAAAGCCAATCAAATGAATTCATCACCATTAATCAAGATCTTCAAAATCCAATTCTTATTGTAGTTAAGAAACCCTAATTAACAAAATTACATATTATAAGGCTTAATTCATACAGAGTCTATTTAACTTAAATTATCTTTAATATTAAACTAATATAAATTTATGTTTATAGTTTCTTTAGAGTCACCATCTCTTATGCATAACCCTAATTGAAAATCATGCTAAAATTGATAAATCCATAACATGCATTAACCACAATAAATATAATTTGAAAAAACTAAAGAATTTATTAAAAAAAATCTAGATCATGTTTAGATCCTCAATCCCTAATGAATAAAGAACTTAGCCTAATATAATGAATCTAATCTCAATAGTTACACGAAGAAAACCTATAGTAAATTACAAAAATTAAAGGAGAAGAGAAGAGAATAATCAATTATAACAATGGTCTTCAACTTTAATCTTGCTCGCATCCCAAAATTCATCCTTTCAATGATCTCAAGTGCCTCTTTTATAATTTTCTTCCTCCATTTCACGATAAAGGAAAAGGAAGTTTAATTTATTAAAAATTCCTCAGTACACACGGCCATGTCTCAGCAACACAGGCATGTCTTCTCCTTTACTTCATAGATGCAGGCAACCACATAGCCATATCTCAAATTGTATTTAAGTAACATTAAACTGGCAGTAACATGCACTGCCTATAATACGGGTGTGTTTCAACCTATGTCCAATTAATGAAATCTCATAGTAAAGTACACGGCCACCCATATAGGTGTGTCATCAACCGTGTCCAAACCCCCATTTAACTCCAGAATACTACATGGTCAATGACATGGCCATGTCATTGCCTATATTATTTATGTGCAAATCTGCAAGTATACGGAATCAACAAGTAGTATAATATAGATATCGTTCCCATAGAGATTATGATCTAATCACCTATCAATTTCTTTCTAATTGTTTAAGGCAACAAAATTCAATGGTTTAATTGCTATACCTAAGCACAAAAACTAATATAAACTAATATAAAATTTATTAACCAATCAATTACTTAATCATTAGAATTAAATTCACTTAACATTCATTAGCTAATTTTCTTTTATAATTCAAATGTTCATGCAAATCCTGAGTCATCTTAGGTCTTAATTAACTTTTCACAAAGCTAATTAAACTAATCTATACCCATGAATTCAAGACTTTGTAATCCAACTCTCATTGTAGTTATTAAATCCTAACCAACAAGATTATAAATTATAAGCTCAATCTCTTGCGGAATCTAATCAACTTAATTTATCTTTAAATTTGAATTATCTTAGATTTATATTTATAATTCCATCAAAATTACTATCTCTCAATGCATAATCTCAACTATAATCATGCTAATATTGATCAGATAATAACATGCATTAAGCTCAATAAATATAATTAGTATAAATAAAGAATTAATTAAAAGGAAAATCAATTAATTCATGTTCAGATCTTTAATTCATGATGAATAAAAACTTAGCCTAACATGACAAAAACTATGGCTAACAAAATATAAAGAGAATCCATTACTAATTATAAGAAATTAAAAAGAACAAAAGAAAATAATCAATCTCTTGTAATTCCCAATCTTTAATCTTCACTTCTCGATCCTTGAAAATGCTCTTAAAATTCTATATTCTTGCTCAAAATCCCCCTTCATCATGAGGTCTAGCTCCCCTTTTATAGATCTCCCCAAATCCCCCTTCGATAAGTATCTAAATAAACTGCTTTTATCTAAACTCTTATTCGTACACGGCCATGTCTCCATTGTACACGAGTGTATTTCGACTTGAGTCATCAATCCGGATTGCTACATGGCCATGTCCCAACCATTCTATGTCAGCAAACATGGAAGTAAAATATATGGCCAAGAACACGAACATGTTTTAATCCATGTTCAGACTAAGTAAATTCTCCAGTAAGTTACATGGCCATATACATGGTCGTGTTTTTAGCTATGGTCAAGCCCCTACTTTCTTCCAGAATACTACACGGCCTATTACATGGCCATGTCCTTGCCTTTGTCGAAGACTCCCTTAAAATTCCACTCTGAACTTCCTGAATCTTTAGCTTTTTGCTATTCGATACACATAAATGACTTAAAATACCTACAAAGAATAAATCACACATAATTAACCCATTTAAAATAAAAATTAACTTAAAAATAAACACCAATCAATCACTAAAACATGATAAAAATTCACACTAATCATGTATCCAAGTACTCTTCAAATCATTAACTTCAAACTTCTCAAATCCATATTTCTTCAACAAACAACTTTATAAATGACTAAACCACACACACAATACCTAACAAACACTAATAACATAAATGAGTAGACTCAAGACATAAAAATAACATAAAACTAACTTAAAAATTGAATGAATTGGCACCACAATAAATACAAAATATGCATTAATCATTTATCCTTCTAGGAATATACGAGAAGACCAGGTTAGGAATTATAGATTTCAGACTCTTTATCTCCTCCACTAGAGCTTCAACTTCCCATGGATTATTATCTTTAATGAATAGTAGTTAAGCAATCTGATTTTAATGTAACAAACTTCTCTAGTAACATACTTGTATATCTTGTAGCTTCTATTATAGCCAACATTTCAACTTAAAGTAGGGATTGACTTTGAAAATTATTTATGTCAAGATGAACTATGTTGCCTTAATTAATAGTCTCTATATATGAAAGCTGTGTTGCATATATTGTGATCCTTTGAGAGAGAAGTGTTATAATTTATTTTCCAACTATCTTCTGGAGGAGTAGTCTATATACTCACTTTTTGATTCATAATTATTGATTTATTTTCCAATTGTTAATGCTTCATGCAGTGGTTGAGGAGTAGGATGACCTTTAAAGTATTGGATAGAATTCCACTAATTGTTGATTCTTACGACTATTTCTTAAGATCTTCGTTGTCATTGGCAGACCCAATATTTTAAGCTAGAATGAAAAGTTATAATTTTTTTCAATATATATATATAATAGACTACATGTTGTTCCTTACTTTTGTGGCTATTGCATTCCAAGTAAAACTTTAGATAAATACTTTTATTTTTGGAGGTAACTGTAGATGCCAAATAGAGTTCTACAGTTTAAGACTTGCATTATTGCTATTTAAAGATGTTTGTGCTTTGTCATTACTTTTGGCTACTTATTTTAAGGACTTATAATCAGATCTGACATAGTACATACCTATTTTATCATGATGCCAAATTATACGGTCCTAACTATTATTTGGACGAGCTGGAATACATTTTATTACCCTCTGATCTTCTTTTATGAATAGATTTAATAGTAACTAATCCTTCCAAACTAAAGTATCTTAATTTATAAATTCCTTAACTAGAAACACCTCAGTATTCTTAGGTTTTTGGGAGAATACCCTGAACTTTAGCAAGCTCAGAATTCATGGATCTTACCAAATTTGAATGTCTAAACTTGATCTTACATTCCATCTATAGTCCTTCCCAATGAATTTTCTAGCTTTAATCAAACTTGACCAAATCCTGGAAGCTTTAGGACCTTATTTAGCATTGAGAAAAGAAGTGAAAACATAATATATGCCCTTGAGAAGCTTTGCACATAATATATTTGGATTTTGGATTAGCCTTCGCCTTATTTTTCCCACCGTAGCTAGATTAAAGAGCTCTAATTCTCTGAATCCCATACCTCTATTCTTCTTTATCTTTGTCAAGGTATCGTATTTGATCCAATGCATCTTCTTATAAGTTGTATCATAAGACCACCCAAATTGTCTGATAGATTTTTTAATCTTTTTTTTTATGCTGCTAGGATTCTTGAATACTGACATCACAAAAGCTGGTAGAGCTTGGATGACAACTTTGATTATTATCTGTTTTCCAACTTGAGATTAAAATTTTCTCTTCTAGGACTGAATGTTTTTATTAGTTCTTTGAATTAAAAAATTAAACATCAGCTTCCCAATTTTGCCCAATCCACTAGCATTCCTAAATATTTAGTGGAATAACTTGATTCTTTGATACCAAATGTATCACAAGTTTGTGATTTTATCACTTTACTAGTATTGCTGCTAAACATTAACTCTAATATATTAATTCTTTAGTCAGAAGCTTTTGAGTACTTTGACCAAAATATTATTGAGGATAACTATCTCTTCTAAGTTAGTTTCCCCAAAGAGGACTGTATTATCCGTAAAAAGAGTATGAGTAATGGTAAGGTAGTACCTTGTAATTTGGATGCCTCTAATATTACTTGACAATTGCTTTTTTATCAACATTCTTAAAAGGTAATTTACTATTAGGATGAATAAATAAGGTGAGAGAAGGGTCAACCTGCCTCTGTCCTCTCTGTGGATAAATCTTCCTGGTAGTAGCTCCATTAATGGCAATGGTAAATTTCATAGCCTCCACACACTCTATAACTAGCTCTATCCATTTTTGTTGAAAGCTCAACTGAGCCAAAATATTTCTTAGAATTTCCTAATTCATTGATCATATGCCTTTGACAAATCCAATTTAAAAGTAAAATAGCTTTTCCTTCTTTTAAACCTTGTTCTAAGGGCATGTATAATCTCATGATTGATAATTATATTTTTCTAAATATTATGCCAACTCACAAACATAGTTTGATGAAGAGTAATAAGCTCATCCATCTTCATAACTTGTTATTTAAAACTTTGACTATTATTTTATGGATATAGTTATAGTAGCTAATAGGTTTGAATTTCCTAAAAACCTTTGGATGCATAGTTTTAGGGATTAACATAATAGTTGTAAGGTTGAACTTAGAAAGGAAAATACTTGAGGAGAAAAATTATCTTAGAACCGGAAGCACATTTTCTGTAACCATCTCCCAGGGAATCCATCCGGTCCTGGAGACTTTGGTTTTCCCATACAAAATACTGCTACTTTAACATTTTTCATACTTACTTCCCTCAGCAATGCTTGGTACATTTCATTAGCTACTAGTTGAGGGATAGTAGATGTAAAGTCCTCTTCAATCTTAATAGGTTTCTAATTGTATAGCTTCTTAAAATAATGCATAGCACTATCCTTTATTTCACTTTCTTCGGTTAGCTAGTTTCCTTGATCAGTTCTAATCCTAAAAATTTAGTTACACTACCTTCCATATATAGCTGATAAATAAAAGAATTTAGTGTTTTTATCCCCTTCTTGAAGCCATTGTATGTGGGATTTTTACTTTTAAAACATCTCCTCTATCCACAGTTAAGAAAATTCTTCATGAGCCCTTGTTTCTTTTAATTTTTTTGTTTAATTAAAAGCCTTAGTCATAACATCTTCCAATTTATCATGTAATTAACTAACATTAGCTGCATTAACTACCTCTCTGTTACGGCTTTAATTGATTAATTTTTCTCTCAACTTATGTAATTTATGATTAAAGGTGCTAATGAACTTGTCAAACTCTAGATCCTCTAACTAAGATCTTTGAATAACTTCTCTCCATCTAGTTATTTGCTCCCATTTTGCTTTATACATAAATATCCTTCTTTTTTTGAGTTTGCTAGGGCTTGTGTTTATAATTAAGGGTTAATTATTAGATCACACGAGAGTTTCATGATGTGCAAATTCAAATTTGATTTGCCATTCTGTGTTAGCTAATGCCCTATCTAACCTAGCTTGAGTATTTTTATTCTCAGTATGCTTATTGTGCCATGTAAACTTGACCCCTTTGAGCCCTAAATCCACTAAAAGTAATCATCTACTAACTTATTAAAATTATAAAATTAGGTCATAATTAAATGGTTACCTCTTATTTTCTCTTCTGACTTAAGGCAAGCGTTGAAAGCTCTAGCTAAAAGCCTTAGGACTAACCCCTTTAGATCTAGACACTAGATCTCATTCTAAATTTCCATTCTTTTTTCCTTTTTGGGGCTTCCATATACTCCTATGAAGTGTCATTAACCATTATGTCTATTATATTGGTTGATTTGCTAATGATCTACAAATCTCAATCTTCATCCCACCATAAATTTAGTCCATCTAATCTTCCTTCTAGTTAGCTAAAAGCCTTGGGACTAACCCCTTTAGATCTAGACACCAGATCTAATTCTAAATTTCCATTTTTTTTCCTTTTTGGGGCTTCCATATACTCCTATGAAGTATCATTAACCATTATGTCTATTATATTGGCTGATTCGCTGATGATCTATAAATCTCAATCTTCATCCCACCATAAACTTAGTCCATCTAATCTTCCTTCTGGTTCAACTTAAGTGCTATAGTATTCCCTAATCCTTGACCATTCTATAAGATAATACTTATGCTTCTACTTCTATCTACAAGATCTACCCTCTACTTAGGCTAGAAAAGCTTAGCTAAAAAAGAACTCCCCATAACTGAGAAAATATAACAGTATACCCTCACTTTTATAACTGAGAAAATATAACATGAAAATAGTAGCACTATAATTTTTTTTTGGTACAAGAACGAGGTAAAAAATGCTTAAACAAGAATTACACAATAACTAATCTTTTATAACAAACCCCATATGCTCATCGTGAACTATCCACTTCTGAATACTAGGAGGTGGTTGACTCATCCTATGGCATCATTAAGGCAAATTCCAAGCATAGTAACCATATAATCTGCTACAAAATTTGCTTTTCTAAAAACATTTTGAACCCACACCTCCTATGAGCATTAGAGTAATAATGTGCAGTGATATATATATACCATGAAATATGATTAAAGTCAGAAATGATAATTGCACCATATCAATTAGTTCTGTCTAAATTAACAAAATAGAAGTAACAAAAATATTTTAAAATTTTGTTAGAGCTACATTGTTTTAAGAAATTTATTTTAAATTTTAATTGTGAAAAAATAAAAAATATAAGACTTTTAAAATTAATATTTATATTCTAGTTTGAATATATGTAAAAATCTCCCAAAAATATATAATTTTTGATATAAAGTCATGAAATTACGCTTGGACATTATTAAAACTAAGAGAAAAACACAATTTTAATTTGTGACATGTAAATATATATATTTCATATTTCTTACATTTTAATATGTACTTTATCAATTAATATCGTAATTAACTATTTTATGAGAAAATATTAATATGATATTATATTTGAATGATAATATTATTTTATATGCAATTTATAATCAATTTAACTAATGGATTATTTTTCAAAATATTTTGAAAAATTATTTTTGTTGATAATAAAACTAAATATATATATATATATATATATATATATATATATATATATATATATATTTGATTAATTGTAAATTTACTGTTATTATTTGAACGTTATAATGACGCACTCAATAAATAATTTTATTATTAAAAATTCTTATTATTTTAATAGTTAAAAACCATAAATCTTTAATTATATTATTTAAAAGGATATCAAAATCTAAAATTTATGACATACTAAATACATGAGTATTATTTAAAAATTTACAAAACTAACTCTGCAAAACCATAAGAAGAAATATTTTTTTCCAAAAAAAAAAAATTGAGTTAATTAAAACACATAGGAATTATCTGCCAATTAATGCCATTGCGTTAGTTAAATATGGGTGGTTCGATCTACTAAGCCATCACCAATTTATTCCAAAAGAAAAAAAGTCTGCTTATAGCTTTTGTTCACATCCCAAATAAACATTGTCAAGATTTTGACAAGTCTTATTTATTTGCTTTTGAGGTTATAATCATTAGGCAAGTTCACGTTGTAAACTACGTGATTTTTAAGGATAGTAGAAATTGGACACACTCTTGACACTCAAGTAAATTGAATCAAAAGCGCTCTTAATTACTGGATAAATCGAATTAAGCACATCCAACAAAATTTTGATGTTGTTGGTGTTGTTATTAATAGATCTCATAAGTATTAATAAAACTCACAAAAAGGTAGCACAATCACAACCATAATACTAAATTCTACAAACTTATTGAGAAAAAAAAAAGATTTAATGCCAAAAATGCTAAAAAAAATAGTTGGGTTGTCGTGTAGCCAAGAAAAAGGATGGCAATCCCACCTTCAAATTGTGCAGTGCGCTCAAGAAGAGAGAAAAGAAATGAGAAAATCCGAAGAAAAGAGAGTATATATATATATATATATATATATATATATATATATATATATATATATATATATATATATATATATATATTATCATCTATAAAAGCTAGAAAAATTCTTGGCTTAATAAATACTATTATCACTTATAAACTTTACCACTTTAACCTATCTCACTCCCCAACAATCATTTTAACCTATTAAACAACTTAATTTTTATATTACTCCTTTTTACTTCTTGAAAGAGCATGTTAATTCAACTTGTAGTGACGTGGAAATGTTACCTAAGATTAAATACTTATTTGATCCTTGAATTTATAGTAAAGATCATTTAACTCCAAAACTTTAGCATATTCTAAACTTACTATTCTCTTTCGATTAAAAAGATGCAGACAATCATTTTCCTCTAAGAGAAATTTTAATTCAAACCAACAACCATCTATCTTGATACGAAATCGAAAACTTAGCAACCATACATCCCGATAGTTAAACAAGCTATGATACATATGATATGCAAGTTACTTCCAATGTTCAATCTAAATCCTAACCCACGCTCTCAAGAAAAGACCAAATCAAGCTCTAAAGCAAGCGATGGAAACCTTCACCCCATGTTTAGTTAATCCAAACAACTAAGGCCATTCAAAAATTTTGACCCATTGAATCAATAACAAACATGAATCAAAGATTCTTGGAAAGACGCCATAATCTATAGCTTGAAAATAGATTGATAAGTCAAAAGGACATTTGCCACAAATATGTAGTTTGATAAGAACACATGGTTTTGCAACCACAAAGAGAAAAACTCTAAATTTTATTGATATTCCATCATTCAAGTTCTGCCATACAAGAAAAATGACCTTGCTTATATAGATATCAAGGCCAATCTTACACTACTAATCTAGATACAAAAACATAAGATTACATTTAGTTATAATAGCCGCTAACCACAATTATGCCACTAAGTGTATTAAACACCCCACTAACACAAAATTGATATATATGTAATCCTAATTTGTTATTGACACTCTAATATACTTATTTATATGTATTTAGGTTGAAAATGAGGTTAGATACATGTTTGAGATATGCAAGAGGTATTTCTACATGCATTGAACCCACTTGAAACTAGGGGTGTGCAAAAGCCAATCGAACCAATTGGTTCGGTTCAATTCTGATTTTTGAGAATTCAAAAATTTTAGTCAAAACCGAAACCGACCGAAAAAACTCGAATAAATTATATATATATATTTTATGATGATAAGGTGATAAATCTAGTACCTAACTTAGTGGTAAGTGTGGATGCCTTAGTTGGAAAACAACCAAGGTTTGATCCCCAGCCATTGCACTTTCATTTTTAATGTAAATTAATTATTAAAAAAAAACTAAGAAAACTAAGAGATTTGCTATTGCTGAGGCTCAAACCTTGGTCAAATAGTATTTATGAGGCAATAAAACCACTACTCCATCTTCAAGAGATGATTAAACAAGTATTGGAATATTTATTTTATAGCAAAGTTGGTTAACCAAAAACCGGCCGAGAAACCCATTAATTGTCTCGATTCAGTGACAATTTTAAATTGGGGTGAGCATTCGGTTTGGTTCGGTTTTAACCAAATGCTCACCCCTCCTTGAAACCGTCATTAAAAAGGAATCCTATGCTGAAATGGGGTGGCTGCGAGAGCAGCTTGGGGTTGCGAGGGCAGCCAAGTTCAAGGTGCAAATCTTCATAGTAACATGATCTTGGAGCCTCCTTTGGTCCCTCTTTGAATTGGATTGAATTTTTTGTTCTTAGGCCTTCCAAATGTCTTGATACAACCCATTTAAGACATCTTAAAGCTTCTTAGTTTTGGATTTTGTGATTAAGTCTTCTTGAATTCTTAATGCATTATTGACATCTTGGAACTTGTTGGGCTTGATACTTGGATTCACATCATATCTTATTTGAGCATAACAAATAAAAAATAGACACACACATAGAGACAAACAAGGAGTCAAAAATTAGTTACAACATTAGGAAACTAAATAATTAACCAAAATTAAACAAAATTAATTTGATAAAATAACTAAATCATATATCAAGTTGAATTAGGACCTGAAATTAGTGTAAAGCACTTAAATCACTAAAATAAAACCATTAGAAATTTCATGCAATGTTCGTCGAATTCTGGTTGTTGGAAGTAAGGCTGTGCATCGGTCGGTTTCGGTCAGTTCGGTCAAAGAACCACCAAAACCGACCAAAGAAGAATTTTGACCAAAATCAAACTGAACCAGAATAAAACCGAACTTAATCGAATCGACTCGGTTTGATTCAGTCAGTTAACCTATTTTTTTTAAAATAATTTTTTTTTATTTTTTATTTTTTATTTTATAATTTTTTTAAGCTTATTCTTTAATTATATAACTAAAAAAATATTTTTTATTTATAATTTTAATATTTATATATAATTTTTTTTAATTAATATTTTTATTTAATATTTTTATAATAAATATATATGTGAGTTGGTCGGTTTGGTTATTTTTTATTTTTCAATATAAAAACCGAAATCAAACTAAATCAGTCAATTATATATTTTCAAAAATCAAAATTAAACCAAATCTATATATAACCAAACCAATCGATTCGATTCCGTTAATTAGTTTTCGATTTTTTTTGCTCACCCTAGTTGGAAGACACAAACAACGATAGAAAAGGAATCCAAGAACATCAACATAAAGCTGCTCGAGTTGAGAAGAACCCAACCGTCAAAAAATCATAATCCGAAGGTTTGAAAAATTGCAAAATCAAAGGTAAGAAGATCAACACCAGTGAAACTATAATCATCATGTGAACTTAGTAAATCAAGTTGAAATTTCATTTTAGGAGGGTGATGGGCGTACTGGTAATGCTCAATTTGCAGCGTCAATGTTGAAGGCAACCAAGGATGCAATTTTTTCACTCTTCAATCCATCAAAACTGAGGACACCCACTAAAAATCAAAGTCATATAAGAGTTAGAGAAGTCAAGAACTACATGTTGTTGTAATTTGGTGGTGAACAGTAGTGGATTAGATGGTGAACGTGGTTTGGGAGAGAAGAATAAGAAGAAAAGGAGGAGGAGGAGGGGAAGGAACGAACAGCGGTTTGTCAGGTGCTTGGAGAGTAGAAGATTACTGATTATAATTTTTGGCATAATTACAATAAAACCCTTGAATATGTTTATAGTTTTCATTTAAATACAATAAAAGTTTAGAATGACACATATCATCAACATTTACTCTTGTTTTTGCCATATCATATCAAAATAATTTTGAACATTCACACACTTAACTACAACTAAAATTACGCGCAAAGATACGTTGGCCAATTATGGGTCAAATAAGATTAATCTTTACTTCTTCAAGAGTTAAATAGGCATAAAATAAAAAATAAGATATGTTGTAGGTTAAAATGAAAGTCAAGAAGTGTGATATGTCAAAATAGTAAAGTTTAGGGGTGAAAGTATACATTCAGTCAATATTATTATTATCCTATATTAGCTTTAGATATATAATTTTTATGATTTTTTTAATTTTATTTTTGAGGGATATAAGCTTACCCGTAATTAAATTATTAAAATACTCCTCAATAACTTTAATGTTAAATTTGTTTTATGGCATCTGCATGTATATAAAAATATTTTAGAATTAAATTTCTTCATCTCCAATATTAATATAAGTTAATTATCACCCTTAATAGTAAATATTTTAAAAACACGTATTCTGTGAAAATCTCGAATGCTATGCACACTAACAATTTAATCATATTTTCCATGAAGGCAACAAATGGGATGATGCTATGGCCAATTTGGCACTTCAGTTAACAACTTGTGTTCATGTTTTTTATCAAGCTCCTGAGAGCCCGAAGATTCTTCAAAATCAAGATTCAATAGGAGTTGCTACTCCAAGGAGTTGTAGAATATAATTTGTTACCTCTTGGGCATATAGTTTCAGGTAGAAAATAATTAATTATTCTCAAAATTTTAAATAATTTTTTTTTTTTGAAATGGGAATTAAGAGTTAAGAATCGAAATTTTAACCTATAAATTAAAATTTTGTATGCTAATTTCAAACTTAGACTGAAATAATAATACT
>CATIWO010468627.1:0-32407 GCA_949673435.1 Macaranga tanarius
TATTAAATTTATTAACATTAAAATCATATAATAATATTATACCTAATGATTTTAAAATCATATAATAGTTTCTTAATCCATAATATGTTTAATTAATATTAATTTAGTATTATATAATATTTAATTAATATTATAGCCAATTTTTTTATTATTTTATTATATTTACTTTATTTTATTATATGTAATTTTATCACTTAATACTAATTTTAATTAATATTATATTTACTTAATATTACATTAGTATTATATAATACTTGTTTAATACATAAAAGTATATTAATTTAATACTACTACTTAATAATAACTAATACTAAATGAACTTGTTCATGAGCTCTCTAAATGAGCTTGTTTATGAGTCTATTCATGAACTTGTTAAACGAGCATGTTCATGAGCCTATTCATGAACTTGCCAAATGAGCCTGTTCGCGAGCCTATTCATGAGTTGGCTCACGAACATATTAACAACTATGTTCACAAACTTTGACGAGTCAAGCTTCAGGATATTTGAGCTCTATTCGTTTATTACACGAGCGTCAAAATCAAGCTTGGGATCGACTTGTTTAACTTAACAAGCGAGCTCGAACAAACCAAGCTCTGAGCAGCTCGCAAGCCTCTCTGTTCGTTTACACGCCTAGTTGTATCCCATTGGATAGAGGGATGCAACAAAATTGTCTGAGTAGATAGTTTTGAGATACAAATATCTATGTGCACTGTAATGACATGGTTAATATTTTTCAGCTTGTTTCTTGCAATTGTTCTCTGATTACAATTAAGAAAATGTTGTTACTTATATGAATACCGTCAAAGGTTTCATTATTATATGAGTAATAATATCTTTTAATTATTGCAATTGGAGAACTAAGGGAAGACTCCGCCGAAATTTGTTAGAGTGTCTATTATAGTGGTAGACATTATATTTCTAAATAGGTTGGCGCCATACCCTTTCTTCAATTAAGTATATTAGAGAAATGAGAGGAAACTTTGTTGAAATATAGTTGGAGAGGGACCGTGAAATTATGTTTTAGTTAATTTATTTAATCTTAAAAGCTATGCTTAAATGCATTAAAAATTCTTATAATTATGGAACTCATAGGTCTGGAAATGGCTATAACTTTTTAAATAATTATAGAATTTAATTATGCGACCGGATAGAGTTTGGATGTATGCTTATTTAGATAATAGTTGGTTACATCCAGAGTTTATAGTTGGTATTAAAGATTTTATTGAATTTGCCAAACAACATCCTAATTATTGGGATTTAAATAAACTGAGGTGTACTTATAGTCGAAAGAAGTGTCGCAATATGAATTTTCTTAATGAAGACACTATTAAGGTATGTATTGGCTATATTAAGTTTGTAGAAAATTATGACACTTAGTATCTTCATGGAAAAATTTATATACTATATTCAAAATCTAGTATGAACTTTATTAATGAGATGTCATAGAATCAAAGCAGCTGGATGGGAGGGTACTATATTTGAGCAGATGGTTCATGACATTGTTGGACCATCATTTTCCATAGTACCGTAAAAAGAGGAGCGGAATGCATCTGCGAAGCATATGTATGACATGTTGCATGCTATTGAATAAGAAGTGTGGCATGGTAACCCTGGTAATCATTCACAATTATTAGTAGTGGCGCACTTGTTAAATCTGAAAGCTGAACATAGTTTTTCAAAATGGTGTTGTAATGAGATATGCACTTTAATGTATTAGTTACTTCTACACGATAATATTATGACTGATAGCTTCTATAAAACAAAGAAGTTGGTTTGAAGGTTAGGGCTGCCTGTTCAAAAAATACACTGGTGCATGAATAATTATATAATTTACTTGGAGAAATAGAAAATTTATTGTGTTATGCACATTGTGGAGAGCCAAGGTACAAACGACCATATAGAGGTGATAGAAAGGGTAGTATACCTTATAAGATAATGTACTACTTTCCACTAATAATGAGGTTACAATGTCTGCGTGCTTTTAATGTAACAGCTAACCATATGCAATGGCATGTTAAGCATATGCAAGAAGAAGGTGTTATGCGTCATTTCTCAAATTCACCAACATGGAAGCATTTTAATGATTTGCATCCAGATTTTGCTTCTGAATGACGTAATATAAGATTAGATTGTAAATTGATGGTTTTCAATCTTTTAGAAAATTAAAAAATAGTACTTGTTGTATCTTGTTATTTTAACTCCATACAATCTACCTCTATGAATTTTTATGAATGATGAGTACATATTTTTAATAGTTATCTTGCCTGGTCCTAATAATCCAAAGGATAAATTTGATGTATTCTTTTAGCTAATTAAAAATGAGTTGAAGATGCTTTAAAAAGTAGGGGTGGACACATATGATATTTCAATGAAACAAAATTTTTGTATTCGTGTTGTCTTAATATGGACACTAAGTGATTTTTTAGCATATACGATGCTATCAAGTTAGGGTACATTAGGGAAGTTAGCTTGCACATATTATATAGAGGACTCTGATACGTTCAATTTGTGGAGAGGTAGAAAGACTTTATGGTCTGGTAACTATCATAAATTCTTACTAGATGGCCATCCATTTTAGAGTAATAGAAAGTGATTTTTACACGGAAAAAGGGTAACTAAACATCTACTTCCGGTTATATCCGATATAGAACTATTGAAATAGATTAATTTTTTTAGACTTCAGTCTATCACTATTATAAATTCAGAAGTAATAAATAGAATAATTCATAATGGTTGCAAGTGTGGTTGGACGAAATAAAGTATCTTCTAGGAGTTGTCGTACTGGCATACAAATCTTACAAGATATATTTTAGATGTCATACATATAGAGAAAAATTTCTTCAATAACATTTTAAATGCAATTATGAATGTCAAAGGGAAGACAAAAGATAATTTTATATTAAAAGACGATTCAAAAGAATAATGCCATTGGTTAGAGTTGCCCATAGAGAAATGTTTTAGTAAATATCCAAAAGCATTTTTCACCTTATTCCGGCAGGAATAAGAAAAGCTTTATGAATGGATAAAGAAGTCAAAATTTTTAAATGGTTATGTATCAAATATAGGAAGATGTATTGAAGCAAAAATGTCAAAGTTGTCTGGAATAAAGAGCCATGATTGTTATGTGTTCATGCAACATTTAATGCTAATTGCATTCAGAGAACTTTTTTCCTAATATGTATGGTAATGTCTGACAAATTTGAGAATTTTCTTTAAATATCTAACATCAATAGTCATACATACCACAAACATAGAAAGATTGAAAAATAAAATTGTAATTATTTTATGCAAGATGGAACGTACTTTTCCACCAAGTTTATTTGATTCTATAGAGCACTTGTTAGTTCATTTACCATATGAATCGAAGATAGTTGGTCTAGTGCAATACAAGTGGATGTATTGATTTGAAAGGTAATAAAGAAAAATTATTGTAATGAAAATTATTACTTCATTCTTTTATTTGAGTAATGCATGTATTTATTTTATATAAAAATTGAAATGCATTTAGGTATTTACGAAAGTTGAAAAATATTATTTTCAACAAAGCTAAGGTTGAAGAATCAATTGCTAATTCATATCTCGTAGAAAAATCTTTAGCATTCTATGCGTATTATTTCAATTCATTATGCAAACAATGTAGTGAAGGATCCCCGTGGAATACGGTTGGGGTTGATAAAGTACAAGATTCTCATCTGCTATCAATTTTCAAAATATACGGGAGAATATTAGGTGTTATAAGAAGAAGACGCCTCAATAACATGGAGTATGATGTAGCTCACACAAATATACTGTTGAATTATGATAAAGTTAAACCATATATGAAGTATGTATATATAAAAAATTAATTTAACATATATTTACTACTTATATATTGAATTTAAGTTTGGTTTTCCGTTATGCTGCATGTACATATTCTGGTTAAGGGAATGCCATTCTTACATTCAACCAGATAAAGTAGATGAGAAATCGAAAATAATATTTTAGCTTAGTTTGAAGATTTTATAAGTACATTTAATATGTTAAGTACAATTATCAATACAGTAAATATAATATAAATGATAATAATTTATAACAAAGATTTTTTTCAGTCTCAGCATATTAATGATAGAATGCTTAAAGATATCACATCTGGACACTTGTATACGGTGAAGTCGTATAAATGGTATTACGTCAATGGATATAAATTTCATACAGTTGGCCACGGGAAACATCAAACTATGAGCAACAGTGAGGTTTGTATAAAAGGATCTAGTAATACTGCAAATGATATAGAGTATTTTGGTAAGTTGACAGACATACTCAAGTTGGACTACCCTGCGCTACTAATTAAGTGAATGGTTTTATTCAAATGTAAATGGTTTGATCCAAATCCTTATGGCACTCACATCCATGATAAATATGGACTCATTAATATTCATAAGGGTCGAATGTTTAGTAGATATAAACTATTTATTCTTGCATCTCAAGCTATTCAACTTTATTATAGTTGTTATTCTTCAACTTAAAGGATATCAAGTGAATGGTTAGCTGTTTGTAAAGTGAAAGCCAGACATGTTGATATCCCATGATTAAATGCTCTCGTTGGAACACCTTTAAAAGAAGATGAAGTCAGATTATATGAAATTAAAACAAATGTGCAGAAAGTATCTTTAACTGACCCAAATAATTTCTATATTGATATTGACAATTGGATCATCAAGTAGACAGTCGATAAATGAATATGAAGATGCGGAAGATGAAGATATGGGGAGAAGAGAAAGATGAAAAAGATGAATTTGAAGATGAAGAAGGTGATGACGATGAAGATGTTAATGCAGTAGATGGTGATTAATTAACTTTGTAAATACAAGAGTGTATTTAATTGCTAAAAAAAGAAATTGTAATATATTTTTAAATATTTATGTTAAATTACAAATTGAATTTTAATTTCTTTAATTTCAATATCTCTCTCTCTCTCTCTCTCTCACACACATATATATAAAGAAAGAGTTGAAAAAGAATTCCAAATTTTTTATAGCTTGTAATTTTTTTTTCAAGTTTATTGTTTTTAATGAAAGTGAAATAATTCTCAATATGAGAGCTATAAAAATCATATGCACCATTAAAGTAGATTTTGGATTAAACGTTTTGCACTAAAATTTCAAGTCGCTAGTAAGGGAGTAGTGAAATAGTAATTCATCTCCAATGGCATTATGAGGTGCATAATTCAAATTTTACCGTCATCGATTTAAAAGGGGAGGACTGTCCCCCTATTATGCAATCCATGTTTAGGTCATATGACCTCTTTATTAAAAAAAAAATCCAAGTCTATGTTATAAAGGCAAAGGCATTTAATAAAATAGTCATACAGATAGTCATGTCATGTTCTCTTTGGTAGGTAGAACTGATTCCTTTTCAAACCCAATCGCTATAGCTTTCATTTTCTTTTAATTAAGTCTTCCTAGTAACCTCTTATTTTTTTACCATTGTTTCATTTATTTCCCCTTACCACATTAATGGCATCCTTAAGTAATACACCTACAAAATCCTCATCTAGCATTAAAGACATGGTCGACAAATTGCAAGATCAAGTCTCTATGTTAGAGTTAATTACTACAGATGACACCAACTTAGGACTATCTAATGGAAAACTAATAGGTAAAATTATGGATAACAGAACCTACTTTGCTAATCTGCTCATGAACATCTTGTCCTAGGTTTAGACTTTTACTTCCAAGTTCCAAGTTTAAGAGCTAAAACACAAAAACACCTTTTTATTCAAATTTAAAGATCCAGCAAATCAATAATGGGTAAAAAATGGAGTCCCATGATCAATACACAAATCTTCTAGTAATCAAAGACTGGGATCCAAATCTCATAGTTGATGAATTATATTTTTCAACTGAACTTATGTGGGTTTAGACTACTGGTCTCCCTTTAATTCAAGTCACTCTGGAAAATGCAAAACATATCGCCAACAACATGTTCAATACATTCATAGGAGTAAATGGATCAATGCAAATTAATGAAGATTTAGAACCTATCATACATATTCATGTGCAGGTGAATCTTTAGAAGCCACTTCATAAAGGCTTTATAAAATACAGAGAGAGTAAGAATTAATAGGTCCAATTTCAGTCTATCTATGCGGATTCTTCAACGATGCCATAAAGAATTGCAACAGTTACAAAATAGAGAAGGAAATCTTTAATCAGGTTAATTGCAATTTAGCCTATAGTCCATAGATTTGTGTTATGCCTCCAAGAAAATCATTTGAAAGTTCTTCTTCAATGTGGAAACAAAGCTCAGTCTCTAATCTTCTCTTCGAGAAGATGAAGAAACTAATAATAAAGCAGGCTACTGCTGAAGCATATTACCCTCAATTTCTACAGATTGAGAATGGTCAAGATCATCCCTCGAGCCCAACATCTTTGCGTGGAGTAGAAGAGTCTCATTCTAACACACAGAAGAAACTCATCAATATCAATTTGGTAGATAATGATGATAAGCGTAGCATACTTAGCAAGTAGGAAGAAGTAATAGGCAAGGCCGAAGAAGTTAATAGGCCTAAAGCCGAATGAAATAAGCTTCACCTAGAACTTTAGAAGGGCCAGAACAAAGACAAAGCCCAGAAAAATTGTTTTTAGCCCATAACTAAGTCATGTAAGGTAAACACAACAGCAACCATGCTAGTCTTTAGTTTGAAAGCCTAAGTTCCTCTTTCTGTCCCCACTAGCCCGTTATCCCTTAGTGAAAATGAGATATCTCCTCTCACTCCTACAGCTTTATTTTGGAAAAATTTTTAATTTGGTGCTAAGGAACAAAAAGATTATAGGAGCAAAATTAGAAAATTCAAAATGAAAGATATGGCAAAGCTCTCGCTATAAGCTATTAAGAATCTGAAGGAGAAATCTCCTATTTCGCATGAAAGCAGTAATCTAATCATCAAGGAAGATACTCTTGGAACTAAAATCTAGGAGGAAGCTGACAAATGAAGGTCCATTTTTAATTCTTTTGTCTTTTTTATTTTTCCTCAAAGGTTATTATGCAAGTCATATCTATTACTCCTGCATATATAATCAGTTGGAGTAAGATAAATGACTTCACTCTTTTAAGGATTTTAGCTAACTACCCTTAATTACTTATATAAATATAAGGGTCTTCCATTCCATGATGTAAGTTCCTTGGCCTCTGCGTCTTTGGCCTATGTTTAATGAAAGCTTTAGTTATTAAAAGAAAAAAAAAAAAAGCAAAGGCATTTTCAGTTTTTCATATTTTTCCAGACTTTATGGAAAGTTATTTAACAGTCAATTAGGAGGTATCATATAAGTTAATTTTCACTAATATATATTTGAGCTACATCTCTCTCAAAGCAAATTATTCAAATTCATATAAAAAGGTTTATGCGAGATAGTAAAAACTTTTTGTAGGTTAATACAATTTTAGACTCCAGAAGTTCGAATTAAGTGATAAACCTAAATTATTCATTTTGGTCAAGTAAAATTATCTTATTGATTTATTAAAAGTGTGTTTCATATAAATGAATTTTATAAAATTTTACAAAATTATTTGAAAATTCAAAATTGATTTATTTGTTTTAAATAAAAATTTTATAAAATTTTAAATGAATTTTAACTTTTAAAAATTTGCAAATAACTTATATTTAAATTAAATTCTAATAAAATAATTAAAAATTTTAAATAATTTTCATAATATTAAATTTATACTTTTTATAAGATTAAAATGATATGGTTATCATTTTTATTCTAAAATACCATTATTACTTTATTTTGTTATTATTTTGTTATATAACATTTAATATGATCTTGATAGGGAAACCCTAACAATTTTAAATTAACTCACGTGCGTCCAAGAAAGTACCAAAATTCATGGAATAAATATTGAACAAATAAGAAAAAGGATAAAGAAAGAAACTCTAAATTCGTTTGAACAACCAACCTAAACCTTAGGTACATTAAACCTAAAACCTTTCGCTACAAATTGATCAAATTAACTAAGAGTGTTTTCTGCCACATTCTAGAACAAAGAAGAATAAGAGAGTGATAAGGAATAAGGATAGCCGCCACAAGTAATTAGGTTAATAAGGTCAATATAGTTCATGCAAAAACTAAAGGAAATAAAATTCCTAAAAAATTTAATTAATCTCAAACTTAATTATTTTTACATCAAAAATGATGTCTATTTATAAGAAAACAAAAGCTATGAAAGTTATATTAAACTTAAGACTCCAAAATTAAACCTTAAAACTAAAAATAGGAATCAAAATAATCAAATCCTAATTAATTCGAATTTGACTCAAAACACAATACACAGCCGTGTAGGTGGCCGTGTTCCAACCCCTAAAATTTAGTCGTGCTGAACATGGACAGATACATTGGCGTGTTGCAGACACAGGCACATACACGAGCATGATTGGTCATTTTTAGTGCTTCCAACACGGCCATGTGAATCGGGACACGAGCGTGTGTCATCTGAAACTCTTTCAAAGCCTTGAAAACTCGCCAAAAACACATTAATAATCCTTGGTGATGCTTCTTTAACTTTGACATTTTCAAAATTCATACTTTCCTTAGCTAGAAGGTTGTAGATCGACTTTGAAAGTGCCACATTAGTATGTTTAACTCGATTTCTCGATATTGGATTACCAATTCCTTATAAAGGATCCTTTGACCCCCTTCGCTAACTTTGATTCTCATCATTCCCTCATTACTTAAGAAGATTCATCCTCGAATCAAAACCTACATCAAAATCAAAAGGAACTAAATCAACAACATTGAAAGTAGCACTCATATTATTCTCACCTTTTAGATATATTTTGTAGGCATTGTTATTAATGCGCTCCACTACTTGAAATGGTCTATCACCATATGGTTGCAACTTAAACTTTCTTTGGGAAGGAAACCTATCCTTACGCATATATACCCAAACCTAATCTTCTGGTTCAAATACAACTTGCTTACACCCCTTATTAGCTTGATTTGCATATTGCTTATTCCCCCTCTTAATTCTTTGTTTAACCCTCTCATGGAGATTTCTCACAGACTCAACCTTCTTCGCCCCATCCATATTAACTTGCTCTTTTGAAGGCAGAGGTAATAAGTTAAAAGGTGTAAAAGGATTAAATCCATATACCACTTCAAAAGGTGAATAACATGTGGTAGTATGCCGCTCCTACTATATGCAAACTTAACAAATGGTAGACTCTCTTCTAAATTCTTCAGGTTCTTACTAATAATAGCTCGCAACTATGTTCCCAACATTTTATTTACCACTTTTGTTTACCCATCCATTTGAGGATGACATGTTGAGAATAATAACTTAGTCCCCAACTTACTCTATAATGTACGCTAAAAATGACTTAAGAACTTGGTATCTCTATCACTCACGATGGTTTTTGGAACACCATGCAAATGAACAACCTTTTTGAAGAACACATTTGCAATATTGGTTGCATCATTAGTTTTATTACAAGGAATGAAATGCGCTATCTTACTAAACATGTCAATAACAACAAATACATAATCTTGGCCTATTTCGGACCTTAGTAAACCCAATACAAAATCCATAGAAATATGTAACTAAGGTTCATTAGGCACATCTAAAGGCATATATAATCCATAAGGCATAATTTTAGACTTAGCTTATTTACTTTTAACACATCTAGCACAAATATGTTCAATATATCTTCTCAGATGTGGCAAAAAGAAGTGTTCACTAAGCACATCTAAGGTCTTTTTAACTCCAAAATGCCCCCATCAAACCACCCCCATGAGCTTTCCTCACTAAAAGCTCATGCAAACTATATTGAGGAATGTAAAGTTTATTCTCCCTAAATAAATATCCCTCATGCCTATAAAACTTACCAAATGCTACCTTTTCACATGCTTCATACACATTACAAAAATTAAAATCACTATCATATAAATTGTTAATATGACCAAATCCTAGCAATATAGCATTCATTGAGTTAAGTAATACGTACCTCCTTGAAAGTGCATCAGCTATAATGTTTTCCTTACCTTATTTATACTTAATAATATGAAGAAACATCTTAATGAACTCCATCCACTTAACATGCCTTCGGTTCAACTTTTATTGTCCTTTTAAGTGCTTTAAAGACTCATGATCAGCATGGATAACAAACTCATTGGGCCATAAATAATATTGCCATGTCTCTAAAGCCCTTACCAATGCATAAAGTTCTTTATCATAAGTAGGATAATTTAAGGCTGTCCCATTAAGCTTCTCACTAAAATAAGTAATAAGCCTTTATTCTTGCATCAATACAGCCCCAATACCATTCCCATATGCATCACACTCTATCTCAAAAGTCTTATTAAAATTAGGTAATGCAAGTAAGGGTGCACTATATAATTTCTCCTTAATTAACTGAAACGCATCTTCTTGAGCTTTGTCCTATTTGAAACCCATACTTTTCTTCACAACTTCAGTCAAAGGTGTTGTAATAGTGCTAAAGTCCTTCATAAAATATCAATAAAAACTAGCTAATCCATAGAAACTTCACACTTCAATAATAGACTTAGAAGTAGGCCACTCCTTGATAGCCTTGACCTTCTCTTCATCAACCTCAATACCTTTAGAAGACACAACAAAACCTAAAAATATAATAGAACTAGAGCAAAAATAACACTTTTTAAGGTTAGCAAACAAATGTTCTTTCCTAAGTGTAGTAAGAACAAAACTTAAATGCTCAACATGACTCTCTAAACTCCTACTATACACAAGTATATCATCAAAGTATACTACCATAAACTTTCCTATATAAGCACCCAAAACATAGTTCATTAGTCTTATAAAAGTGTTAGGTGCATTAGTTAAGCTAAAAGGCATAACCAACCATTCATACAAACCATGCTTAGTCTTAAAGGTTATTTTCCATTCATCACCCTCACGCATACGAATTTGATGATAATCACTTTTCAAATCTATTTTAGAAAATACACATGACCCATGCAATTCATCTAACATGTCATCTAACCTAGGTATAGGATGTCTATACTTTATAGTGATATTGTTGACGGCTCGACAGCCCATGCACATGCACCATAATCCATTCTTTTTTGGTAATAACAAATTTAAAACGGCACATGGAATCATACTCTCTCTAATATTGCCCTTATCCAAAAGCTCCTCTATTTGCCTTTAAAGCTCCTTCGTCTCCTCAGGATTACTCATATATGTAAGTTTGTTAGGTATTTGAGCTCCCAAAATGAAGTCAATTTGATGCTCAATCCCTCTAATTGGCAGCAAACCTTTAAGTATTTCCTCGAGAAATAAATCAGTAAATTCTTGTAATAAAACATGAATAAAACAAGGCAAAGAGTTATCTAAATCAAGGTTAGTCATCAAAGCCTCCTTGTACAGAAACAAAATCATGGACTATTTTCCTAAGAAAACAGTCCTTATCTAACTAGTGGCGGCAAAGAAATTCTCTCTTTTTTCTCTCTTTTATTTTTCCCTAATTTTCTATTTTTTTCTTGCATACTCACCACATGCTTTTCTTTTGGACTCTCAACCTCACTCTTAATTTTCTCTCCCTTACTACCCTTTTTCTTATATACCATCTTCAATTGATCTTCCAAGATTTGTTTAGGAGATAATGGCACTAAGGTCATCTTTTGGCCTCCCTACATGAATGAGTATTTATTTTTGTAGCCATCATGGTTTACTCGCCTATAAAATTGCTAAGGTCGTCCCAAAAGAATATAACCTACTTGCATTGCCACTACATCACATTCCACCTCATCGTTGTAGATTCCTATAGTGAAAGGAATCTTACAATGACATGTCACTATAACTTCCCCTGTGTCATTCAACTATTGTAGTTTATATGGTTTAGGGTGCTCAGTAGTTGCCAAACCCAACTTCTTAACTAACTCGGTACTAACCACATTCGTGAAACTCCCACCATCAATAATCATGTTGCAAATTCTATCTTTAACCATGCACCTTGTATGAAAAAAGTTTTCATGTTGCTCATCCCCATCTTTAATCTTAAGTTGTGTATTAAGAGCTCACCTTGCAACTAAAGATTTTCCCTCCATGGGAGTCAATATATTACCCCCTTCATCATCACTACAATCCTTCAATTCGGGCATCTCATCCAAATCATCATCCTCCTCTCTACTCTTATAAGTGCCATCACACATCAGAATAATTCTTTTGTTAGGACATTGAGAAGCAATGTGCCCTCGCCCCAAACATCTAAAACACTTGATGTCCCTTATGCGTTATTGATTAGCTATGGCTTCACCTTTGTCCACATTTTTTTAGGCTTGCTAGAGTCACTTTTTGCCTTAGATTGCACCTTGTCATCCTTTTTCCCCTATTTCGGCTTCCATATGGTGCCATCATTGAAGTTTGTTTTTGTTGTGGCGCGTCTACTCTTGAGTTGTCTCTCCTCCAATATAGCAATATGTATTATGTCCTTAAGGTCAATGCAATGATGTAACTCCATAATATCATGAATTTCTCGATTAAGTCCATGTAAAAATTGTGCCATAGTTGCCTTACGATCCTTTTTAGCATTAGCTCTAATCATAGTCATCTCTATCTCCTTATGATATTCTTCAATACTTTTAGATCCCTGCACCAAACTTTGTAAGCGACGATATAAATCATGATAATAATAGGAAAGGATAAACCTTTTTCACATGACTTACTTCATCTCCTCCCATGTTTGGATGGGTCTCTCTAGATTGCGCCTTCATGATATGAGCAATTGATCCTACTAAATCATGGCATAATCCATGAATTCAACGGTTGCCAACTTCACCTTTTTCTCCTCAAAATAGTTGTTGCAAGCAAAGACTATCTCCACCTTGCGTTCCTACTCTAGGTAAGCATCCGGATCATTCTTTCTTTGGAAGGAAGATGTCTTCATCTTGATGCTCCCTATATTTCGATCCACCATTGGTTCATCTTTAACAACTCATCCTCTTCTAGCTTTCTTTAATGGTGCATGCCTCGTGGTAAACATCCCTAAATTATCACCAACATCTTCATTAAAATCTAGCTTCTGTTGTTGGCTGTTTGGTTGCTCGTGGACTGCCTCTTTTGGATCTCTACTACTGCGGAATTATTTTTATCTAGTTGCTCCTTCAAATTACCATATAACAGCTGCATCTTCTTCATCTCGGTAACTAAAGTGTCCATGCTCGCCGTTATGCTCTCCAATTTTTGATCCTGCTATCCTTGTGACATCTTTAGGGATTAAGATTAAACAATTAGTGGAAAATAAGACCTTAAAATCACTCCCTTATGTGTTTTAATTCCTCTCTCTCACCAAATCACTCCACTCATGTTTTAAGCCCTCTATTGATCTCACCAATCACACAATCCTAAGTTTATTTCCTATAGGTTCTTAATAAACTATGATTTTCTTACCAAATCAAATTACCTATAGAGAACTTCCTTAATTTCTCAACACCACGGAATTAAAGAAATTAATGAAAATTATAAAGAACAAGACTAATTAACAAGAACATTAAGAATTCAAAGAAAATGAGTAAACAAATTAGAAGCAATTTAATGGAAGGGGTAACGAACAAATACTCGAATCTTCAATGCAAAGAAATTAAACTAAACAGTAACAATGAATCCAATAAGATTTACTCAATTGGATGCGCATAATAATGATTGTTTTTTTTTCAAATTCCTTTTTTTCCCACTTAATGCGCAATTCACAAATAAATTCACAAGATAATATGTGGATTCAAAAACGAATTGAAATAACACTAATTTGAATGATGAATAATTATGCATAATTTTTTTTTTTTAGTATGCTAATGAAGATAACTTTGAAAATTTAAATGAAACCTGAATTTTGATGAGCCAAAGCTCTGATATCAAATTATGTAATCTTGATAAGTAAACCCTAACAATCTCAAATCAATCCACACGCGTCTAAAAAAGTACCAAAATTCACGAAATAAATATTGAACAAATAAATATAAAGGATAAAGAAAGAAACCTTAAATTCGTTTGAATCAACCAACCCAAATCTTAGGTATATTAAACCTAAGACCCTTCATTATAAATTGATCAAATTAACTTAGAGTGTTTTCTACCACACCCTAGAACAAAGATGAATAAGAGGGTGATAAAAAATAAGGATGGTTGCCATAAGCAATTAGCTTGATAAGGTCAATATAGTTCATGCAAGTACTAAATGAAATAAAATTCCTAAAAAATTTAATTCATCTCAAACTTAATTGTTTTTACATCAAGAATGATGCATATTTATAAGAAAACAAAAGCTATGAAAGTTATATTAAACTTAGGACTCCTAAACTAAATCCTAAAACTAAAAATAGGAATCAAAATAATCAAATCCTAATTAATTTGGATTTGACTCAAAACATGATACATGGTCGTGTTCCAACCCCTAAAATTTGGTAGTACTGAACATGGGCAGATACATGGGCGTGTTGCAGACACGGACGTGTACCCTACTGGTCATTTTTAGCGCTTCCAACACGGCCATGTGAATCGGGACACGGGCGTGTATCATCTAGAACTCCTTCAAAGCCTTGAAAACTCACCAAAAACACATTGACAAGCCCTTGGTGATGCTTCCTCAACTGTGACATCTTCAAAATTCATACTTTCCTTAGCAAGAAGGTTGTAGATTAACTTTGAAAGTGCCATGTTGACATGTTTGACTCAATTTCTCAACATTGGACCACCAATTCCTTATAAACAATCCTTTGACCCCCTTCGCTGACTTTGATTCTCATCAACATTAGTTTAAAAGGAAAATCTTTATTATATAAGAAGTTATTATATTTAAATTTATATAAAAAAAATCAATGTAACAAAATATAGAATATAAGAAATTAATAAAATTTCATTTATAAATTAATTAATTTTATTTAAAAATTTTTAAAAATGTAATCAATTTTTTATAGAATTAAACTGAAAATTACATATAAATTTCACAATAAAATACGTCTCTATTGGTCTAGCTTTAAGATTTGAGTTATTGTTTACCACGATTCTAACCTTATTAATTATGGTTAGACAAGGGATTATATATATATATATATATATATATATATATATAGTTTAAAAAATATGTCCATAGAAATTGTGTGGTGGACAGGATCATTAGTTGTCATCATCGAAACGATGAAAAAATTATTCGTATTGGTCCTGATGTTTATTTCCTTAACTTGGAAAATTGCAAATATTTATTGAATTATTTTACTCAAAATACTTACATGAGAGTAGAGGTGAGCATTTGGTCAGTTTGGTTAGTTTTAAAGTATTTTTAACCAAATTGAATTAATCGAACTGAATTATATGAAAATTTAATGAAATAAAAAATATCAACATTGTTATAATGGAAACCGAACAAAACAAAATTATTAGAAATATTAATTATTTTAATATTTTTGTATTAAATTATTATATTATTTTAAAACTTAAAAAATAAAAAAATAAAATTTTAATTTGTTCGATTATTTCAATTAACAAAATTTTATCAATATAAAATAGAACCGAACCAAATTAAATTTTGGTTCAGTTCAGTATATATAAAATCGAAATATTAAAATAAGCAAACCAAACTGAACTAAGTTGGTTTGATTCTCAGTTCAGTTCAATTATTGCTCACCCTTTTATGAGGGACTCCTTTTAATTTTTTTCTTTTATTTTTTATTTATTTAGTTTTAAATGCATAATACTTCAATAGAATTAAATTTAATTTTAATATCTTACAGGAACATATTTTTTAATAATAATAATGATATAAAATTGAATTGTTGACATTAAAAATAATAAATAAATAATGGTAAATTACTATTTTCCCTTTATTTTGGTATATTGTACTACTTCATCCCTGATATTCTAAAAATTTATTTATTCATCATATATTTTATTTTGTTACACTCATTAGTCCTTCCGTCAAGTTTTTTATACAATCAATAAAAAAAATATAGGTTAAAATGAGAATAATAAAAGAAAAAGTCAAAAGTGCCCTTGATATATTGACTACTTAAATTCAAAGATTATAAATATTTCTTTTTATTTTTTTTCTTTTTCGTCTCCTTCTCAAAACCAAATTTAGGGTTTTCATTTAAGATGGTTGGGGGTGGTTCAAAGAACAAAATATCAGACAATTTAACCCAACCTGTCAAAAAATTATTTAAGCCTTAAAAATTTTGCAAATACTAACATCTAATTCTGTCTTTGACAATTAGAATATAAAAGAAAACATAGTAATAGAAACAATAACGTTCATAAAACTAAGGAATAATAGTCTTATTTATCCTCAATTATTCTCAAATTTTTTTTTTTAATTCTACCCTTTAAATCGTATCAATTTATCATATCAATTTTTTGATTTGTTTCAATTATATCTAAATTTCTGATAAGGATCTAAATGTAATTTTAATAATTTTGATAAGATTTTTTTAAAATTCAATCACCCAATTAAACCTGTTTTTTCATTTTCACCAAAAATAAACTAAATCGTAAAAAACTACATTGACGAGTTTATTTAAAAACTGAAATAATTTTTATTGTATACTACTTCATGGTGTAATATCTGGTTAACTTGATATTTTTATAAAAACAATATTAATATAAATTCTAATCTTATATTAAATAAAATATTATATGATAAAATACAAAATTTATTTGAAATGAATTTTACAAAATATCAATTTAAATCAAATATATAAAATTAATTGCAAATGAATTCTATTTAAAATTCTTTTGGAAGTGCAATAAATCTATTGGTGAAATTGAAACAAATCTTATTGCACTTCCAAAAGAATTTTAAAAAGAATTCATATGCAATTAATTTTATATGTTTAATTTAAATTGATATTTTATAAAATTTGTTACAAATTAATTTTTTTTATTTTATCATATAATATTTTATTTGATATAAAATTCAAATTAAGATTTTATTTGATAAAAATATCAATTTAACCAAATATTATACCATGAAGTAGCAATACAATAAAGGAATAAAAGCATTTTAGAAAATAAAGATGATAAAAATTGAAACTTTTTATTTTTACGACAAACATAAAGATAATATTGAAATAATTTGTAAGTGTTTGTGCCCAAAATAGAATTTTTGACCCATTAACAAATCGCAGAGCCCAACCTATAAGAGTTTGTGGAATTTGTACTTTTTGATATTAATATTACAGCTTACAGGATTAAAAAGCTAAAGACTTGAGGAAAAAGATTTATTGTTGGAATTTGTTGAAGAGTTGAGGAAGATGCAGGAAATCTCTAGAATGTATGAAGCTGAAAGTTTGGGGATTAAGTTGAAGAAAATTCCGAAAGTACACTACAATTAACGTCTTTGAAGTTGAGCTGGAGAAGCAAATCAACAAGTGCAAGACTGCAAGTTACAAGGAGTTAAAGAAGGAATTATTATAAAATTGAAGAGTTACTGTAGAGATATTATAAAAGTATCAGGGGTTATTAGTTCAAAGGACCACATCCAACACACATCCAATCCAATCATCAACAACAATTTCATTAGTCTTTATTAGCATTTCATCAACACTTCATTAGCTAAAATAGTCAAAATTTTGTTATTCTAGTAATTTTTACATTTTCTTTGCTGTTTTCTTGTTTCTACTAGCTATTTTCAACTTTATTTTCCAATTTCATCAAGTTTGTAAGTATTTCGTCAATAAAATTTCTATTTTGCAAATTGTTTATTTTCTGTTCACCATTTACTGTCAAAATCATAAAAATTCCCATTGGAATTAAGCAATTTATGGTAAAGGTTCTTGAGAACTCATAATTGTCTAATTAGAAGTTAGAATCATATTGAGAAAGAAACTTCCCTTTGGCACGCTCGCTTGATTGAACTCGATTTACAAAATTTGGAGCAATAGTAAGTTTAACCTATTTTATTAGAATTTCATTTAATTATAATAAATTTCACAAATTTAAGAACTTAAAATTTGAAAGTAAACACATTAAATTTAATTTTATAAATAAATCATATAATATTTTTTAAAAAAATTATTTATATTTAATGTACTCATTAAATAATTTTTAAAATTATTTCAATTTTTAAATAAACCCTTCAATTTAATTTTTTCTTTAATTAGTTTTTTTGTGAAAATGAAAAAAAAATGTTTAAGCGCATAATTAAATTTTAAAAGGATTTGTTGACCCTTTGCATGATCAATATGTTGATCAATCTCAAATCAACCTTGGTTTTGACTTTAACAATCAATTTTGTTGACCCTTTGCCAACTTGTGCATTTAAGTGTATTTATAAGTTGGGATCAAATATGCAATCAATAAGCCTTGAATTGAAGATCAAATGAAAGTCAATATAAAGTCTTTAAAATTTTCATGAATATCCTTCACAATCTTTCAAGTGATCATGAACTTATGAAGATCAAATGAGACAAAAAAAAATCAAGTTCTTAAAGCTCATAGTGCTCCTCACGAGTGCCCTTCATGACCATGAGAAGAGCCAGAGGAAAATTGAAGCAAAGTGCATAAGAGGGCAGCACTTCTCATGGTCCTTGCTCATGACTATGAGTAGGATCATGAGGATGCACACGATCGTGAGCTTTATCATGATTTAGCTAGAAAGTTCCTCAAATGGCTATTTAAGAAGGCAACGACTATATATTTGACCCTCACGATCCAACAAAAAGTGAAAGAAAAATTAAAGAAAGATGGAGGTTTATTGGGGATAAAAATCAAAGCTCCAATAGTTATATTTTGATTCTTCCACATAAATACATGAAAAAGACATCATTTGAAGAGTTAGAGAGTTGGTGGAGCAAATTTATTATATTAATTCATTGAACCAAGTTTTATTTCTTTCACATTTTCTCTTTGTATATTCTTCATTTATAAATAAATTCTTGTTAAGTTTGTATCTATCCTTCCTGTGAGAATTAAGTGAGTGTTAGAGATAGGTTTCGTTCATCTACTTATTCTTTAGGGTTGAAGAAGTGGGTAGTGAGGTTCTTTCTCTTTACGTTAGTGTTGAGCCCTTATAAAAATACATTGATTGTAAAGCTTTAAATGTTAGCCTTGAAACCACTTGGGAAGATTTAAGGGCGAGCCTTGAAAATACTTAAAAATAGGTTTAAGTGTAGGCCTAGAAAAACACATTGATTGTAAATTTGGTATTAAACCTTAAAACACCTTATTGTAACAATCTTGTTAATAAGATTAGTGTGGGGTTGAAAATCCTAATTTGAGGATAAGTTAGGTAGAGGAGTAGAATTGGTTTAGAATTTGAACCTCTATAAATCCTTGTGTGATCTTGTTACTTTTCTTATTCTTGCTCTTATCTTTTTTATTATTTTTATTCTTGATTGGGCTTCTTAAGCTCTATACTTAATCCTTTCAAATTTAATCTTGCTTTTTAATTTTTCTATAAATCACTCATTGGCCCTATTCACCCCCTCTAGGGCTACCTTTAATTAGTATCATAGAAAAAATTCTTGGTACTTAATTGTAGAAATCTAAAAATTTATGGGAAGTGAATTTCGTTCTTTCCAAACCTATAGACCTTCTTTGATGGGAGTGACCATCTAAATGCTCTCTTGACCACCTTGAAGAAGTTAAAAAGTACTACTTAAAAGAGGAGGCCAACACAAAAATTCTTAGAGTACTACCTAATAAAGATTGGGAGCCAAGGGTGACTTCAATTGAAGAATCTCATAATCTCTCTAAGCTTTCTACTGACATTATCATTAGTAAGCTTCTCACTCATGAGCTTACCTTAAGGCAAATAGAAGAGAAACAAGAATGAAAAGAGGAGAAAAAGAAGAGACTTGCCTTCAAAGCTTCACAAGACTCAAGTAATGAATATAACCTTGAAGATTCAAGTGCAGATGATGAGGAGATTGCATCATTTATAAAAAGCTTCATTTAGTACTTAAAAAGGAAGAACTTGAGCAAGAATAAAGTGTTCAAGAGAAGTGGCTCTAAGAAAGTAAAGGAAGTCATATGCTCTAAGTGCAAGAGGCCCAGTCACATTCAAGATGAATATCCTAAGGTTAATCATAAGAACTAGGGAGAAAAGGAAATAAGAAAAGTCTTCAAAGTCACATGGGATGACTTATCTGAATTTAAGATAAAAGAGGAGCAATAAAAGGCATCAAACCTTTGCTTTATAGCTCTAAAGAACAATAATGAGATACCTTCCACTTCTCACTTTTTTTGTGATATTATAATGATTGTGATAATGATGATGAGAGCTCTATTATGAGCAAACTTATTTTAAAATGCAAAAATTTTACATCAAATAAGAATTTTTACATCCTAGAGCTTTCAAAAATATTAAAAGAATTTGAGGATTTGAAAGGAAAGTTTTCTAAAGTGATTTTCTCAAATGAGCAATTAGCTAATGTCTTGAAAGCTTTTACTTCTTTGAGATGTGAATTTGATAAAACCAAAAAAGAGAATGAAAAGCTTTCTAAAGAAATTTTAGAACTAAATTTCCAAATTCCATAAAGGAAAAGAAACTTTTGACAACATCTTGGTTTCTTAAAAGTTTCATGGTAATACATTTGGAATTGGATATGAACATGGAGCTACATCATCATCCTTCTCTTAAAATATGTTTGGGAAAGCTAACCATAATTTATCACATATTCTTAGTGGTAATACTAAGACTCAAGCCAAATTAGCTAAAAAGTCTCATATATCTAGAGCCAAATCTTTTAAGACCTATCCCCCTATGGCTCAAAGGTCTAAGGCACAAGCTAAAAGACCTAAACTCAAGCATACTTTCATGTACATAAAGAATTATACACCTAAGTATGTAATACCACATAATCATATGCATACTTGTGAATGTATGTCACATATACACTTTAGGACTCACATGCCTAGTAAAAGAAATGTGCAACATTTTCATACTAAGAGCACTTATGCACTAAGGTGTAATAGATTTACTAATGTTTGATTTTTCTATTGCATAAGATTAGGACATACTAGTAATGTATATTATTATAGGAAGCTTCCTTCGAATCTTTTGCCTAAAGATTATTTTAAAACTAACCAATCTAGACCAATTAAAGTTTAGATTCAAAAAGTTGATTGATCTTATGATGCTCTTGCTTAAATTCATTGTGTTGTATATTTTGATATGCTATTACTTATTTAAATTCAAGCTTACAATCTTGTATTATTAGTTATTGCACTTTGAGCTATCTATTGATGAAAATAATTTGTTTGAGTTATCAATAAATATACAACCATCAAATTGTCTAAAGAGAACTTGACCTTTTGTATTATCAAAATGATTCTAAAAAATTACATATTTTTTACATGGTATTTTCTCATTGTTTTCAATATTTTTATTTAGTATCCCTCTTTTAACTTCATTTTTTATTTGTTATGCTTTTTTCTTTGAAAAGCCCTATTTAGACTACATATTGAGGATCATGATTGCCATTGTCAATACCTTAATATATGTTATAATTGGCATTCATTTCACTTTTCATTTGAAATTGTTTCTTTTTTACTTAGTTCACTTATTTTTTAATTGGTATATTTTTCTTTTATTTGGTATCCATTTTATTTTTAATTAGTATTTTTATTTTCAATTGATATCATTCTTTCCTCAGTTGGTATCCTCATTATTCATTTGGTATCTTTCTCTTGTAATTTTCTCCCTTTTTTACTTTGATAAAAGGGAGAGAAATTTGAAATTTTTAATGATAATAATTATACTTAAATTATATAAATAGAATGCCAAAAAGGGGGAGAAACTAAATTTGTGTTATGATTGAATTATATTTGATACATTTAACTCACCTTAGCATATATTAAGGGGGAGAAACTAAATTTTTTATTATAATTGAATGATATTTGATATAGTTAACTCACCTCAGTATATATTAAGGGGGAGAATTTTCAAATGTTCTAAAAATCCCTTAGTATATGATTAAAGGGGAGTATTCTAAAATAAATGCACACACCTACACTTAGTGATTATTAATTATCATTCAACAATTAATTGTTAAAATCAAAAAGGAGAGATTGTTGACTCTTTGCATGATCAATCTATTGATCAATTTCAAATCAACCTTGGTTTTGCCTCTAATAATTAATTTTAGTTGTTAGCTTGTGCATTTAAGTATATTTATAAGTTAGGATCAAAGATGCAATCAATAGGCCTTGAATTAAAGATCAAATCAAAGTCAATTAAGAGTCTTTAAAATCTTCATAAATGTCCTTCATAAACTTCCAAGTGATCATGAACTTATGGAGATCAAATAATGCCAAAACAATCAAGTTCTTGAAGCTCATAGTGCTCCTCACAAGTTCCCCCCTATAACCATGAGGAGCACCCATAAGCTAGAGAAAAATTGAAGCAAAGTGACCAAGAGGGCAGTGCCCTTTATGGTCCCTACTCGCGACCATGAGCAGAATTATAAGGATGCTCACGATCCCACTCATGATTGTGAGCTTTCTTATGATCCAACTGGAAAGCTCTTTAAACGGCTATTTCAGAAGGAAACAGCTACAATTTTTACCCTCACAACCATGAGCCTCCTCCTCATGATCGTGAGCTATTTGAATCCTACAAAAAGTGAAAGAAACATTAAAAAAAGATGGAGATTTTTTGGAGATAAAAATTAAAGCTCCAACAACTATATATTGACTCCTTCACTATAAATACAAGAAAAATACATATTTGAAAAGTTAGAGTTGGTGGAGCAAATTAATTGTGTTAACTCATTGAACTAAGCTTTATTTTTTTACATTTTCTCTTTATATGTTCTTTGTTTATAAACAAACTCTTGTTGAGTTTATTTCTACCCTTTGTGTGAGAGTTGGGTGAGTTTAAAGATAAGATTCTTTCATCTAGTCATTCTTTAGGGCTAAAAAAGTTGGTAGTGAGGTTCTTTCTATTTGGGTCAGTATTGAGCCCTTGTAAAAATACCTTAATTGTAAAAGTTTAAGTGTTAGCCTTGAAAATATTTAAGTGTGAGCCTTAAAAACACTTGGAAATAGGATTAAGTGTAAGCCTTGAAAATATTTAAGTGTGAGCCTTAAAAATACTTGGGAATAGGATTAAGTGTAAGCCTAGAAAATACTTGGTGAAAGGTTTGCGTTAAGGCTAGAAAAACACATTGATTGTAAGGTTAGTGTTGAGCCTTAAAATACCTTGTTGTAACAATCTTGTTAATCAGATTGGTGTGGGGTTGAAAATGCTAACTTGGGGAAAAGTTAGGTAGAGGAGTATGATTGGTTTAGAATCTGAACCTCTATAAATTCTTGTGTTATTATATTTCTTTTCTCATTCTTGCTCATATCTCTTTTATTGTTCCTATTTTTTATTGGGTTTCTTAAGCTCTTTGCTTAATCCTTTAAAATTTACTATTGTTTTTAATTTTTCTATAAATCACTCATTAGTCCTATCCACTCCCCTTTAAGGCTACCTTTAGGATCTTATTGTAATTTTTAAAATTATATTTAGATCCTTATTAAAAAATTAGATATAATTAAACAAATTAAAAAATTGATATGATAAATTGATATAATTTAAAGGATAGTATTTAATAGAAAACTAGAGAATAGTTGAGGATAAGTGAGACTATTATCCTTAAAACTAAAGTGCAAATTTTTAAAATAATATTGAGCAACGCTCTGATACCATATAAATCAAATACCAAATTGTGCAAACAACCAATCTAATCCATAAGAGAATTCTAGCACCAAAGTTAAAAATTTCAAATAAACAAACCAAACATAGATGAAACATATCAAAGTAGCAAATTTTACCAAAGCACAGAAACAAACACTCAAAGAAAAATCCAAAACTTATAATTCAACAAAAAAATAAATAATATTTACAAAAAAAAAAAAGCTTCATATTTTGTTGAATCCTTCTTGACCACTTTTTTTTTATATCACCACCATCGTACCACCATCACTACCCTTCTTATTTAATGATCCAAAATAAGGAAAACACCTACATATATCAAATCTAAACAAATTAAACCAGACCCAGTACAACACTCAAATTCTAATGCCCAAAACAATTGTAAAGTTCAAGTCTTTATCTATAAAAACTCTTTTTTCAAAAAAAAAATGATACCTAAAATACAAATTGACTCTCAAAATCACTCTTTGCTCCTTTTTTCCTTTTACTTTCTCTCTCTGCTCTCTTTGTCTTTAGGATGTTTAGTGTTCATTGAAGGGAAAGATCAAGAAAAAAAAGCTAGATAAACAAATCAAAAAAAAAATCAACAACCTCATTGACTATAATCAGACAGTGGAAATTGAATTCTTGCATACAATCAGAGCACCTATATCAGAAACCTATAAAAAAATTTTGTTTCATGGCTAAAAAGATATAGTAAAAAATAATAATAATGAGTGAGTTATGTGCATACAATTTAAAATAAAGGCACTATAAGGAGCATATTAGAGTTGGTATGGCAACAACTTTAAAGTTAATAAGTAGTGGTGATGGTGGAAGAGAATGAGGAGGAGCAAATTGGTGTATGGTGGTAGAGGCATAGTAGGTGATGAGTGAAGAAGGTAGATGAAAAGAAAGGAGAAACAAAGGCATCAATGGAGTGGAGGAGTGAGCAATGTGGTACCAGTGGTGGTGAAAATGGATTTGAGGAAAAGAAAAAGAGTAGAAATTGACACTTAAATTTTGAGGAAAAAAAGGGAAGACGGGAGTAGAAGGTTGATTCTCGATTTAGGAAAATTTGATAAAATGGGTTATATTAGTCTTTTTATAACTATTTAACATTTCATTAATGAAAAATAATATAAGGGCTTCTTAATTTATTTCACTAAAATATAAGAATGAATAAATATATTTTTAGAATGTCAAGGGAAAAGTAGTACAATATGCCAAAACAGAGGGGAAATAATAATTTACCCATGATAAAAACTTCATAATTAAACATATATTATATAGAAGTCCATTATCTTTAGTTAATAGTTACATTTAATTCTTATAATCTTATATATATCTAAAAATTTAAACTCAAGTTAATATGAAATGTTGAAGTTGTAGATAGTACATAGTTTATAGTTATTCAAACATCAATTAAATCTTTAATTTATAAAAGAGAAAATTACATTTTCTTTCTTGAAATTTAATCTAATTTACACATTGATAAAGCAAAACATTCCTATTTATTTTTATAATAAATTCCTATTTTTGTTCTTAATTGGTAAAATAAATATTTGATTTAATTCCTATTTGATCTTTTAGTAGGAAATCATGTTAATGCGGAAAAAGGAACTAAAATTGGATTTTTAAATTCAAAAATTGAGTAGAAAGTCAAAGTGCAGTATGGGCTACATTTTTAATAGGAATTCGAACTTACACATGCCCACGGACACTTGCGCGGAAATTGTGCTGTGCAAATTTTTCAACACTACTGATTTTGGAATTATTTTTAACTGATTTTTCTACCCTATTTTGGCAGAAATTTTAACCTCTGAAATGTTCCTAGTTTATATAATTATCTTTTGAAGAAGTTTTTAGGTTAGGTTCTCCATAAAAAGGAAGGTTCATGTAGAGAATGGGGAATCATTCATTCAATATTATTATTTTCAGTCTTCTTTATTTTTAATTTAGAGTTTTTATCAGCCATGAGTGGCTGAATTTTATTTTTTTATTCAAGAATATCAAGGTATGATTCATAAATAAATTGTGAGAATTTATTTTCATTGTTTTCTCTTCTCAAATATCTGAATATTTTCTATCCCTATTGTTATTTTGCTCAATTAAGATTATTGACGTCTGATTTTGATTGAATGAATATTGCTAATTAAATCTTAAATCCGTAATTATTTATTTGATTTAACAAAGTGGCAAATCTACACACTTAAGAAATTGAATCATTGAGGTTAGTGGGTGAATTTATGTAGTTAAATTTAAATAATTGAGCTTGTGTATTATTGATTAGAATTGGTAGCTTTTCTAATTCTTAAGGCTATTTCTCAATTAAATCCTAAGAGCTTGTTTAGTGGTTGTTGAGAAATAAGATTTATTAGATGATCTTATCTCTTTTAAATAATTATCAAGGAATAGTAGAATACTAGAGCTTGTTAGTGTTCATAACTAATTTATTTGAGAAGTAGAAATTTATCTATTTGTATTCAATGATCAAGGTAAATGAATCAGAAACGAGATATTCCTTAACTAGAAGTTTTTAATATTTGATTTACTCTTTTTAATTTTCTACTTTATGATTTATTTATTTTATTTTTATTTTATTTTTCCATAAACAAAAATTTCCTTTTTATTTCTTATTTCAAAAGCAAAATTCAGATTTAATAATTTGATCAATCTTTTGGCAAACGACTCTACTCAACCCTTGCTACAAATATTTATTTTTAGAGTAGAATTTTATTTTTGTTGGATTTGACACCCACTAAATTTTAGCGCCGTTGTTGGGGATTGGTGTCATTATTTATCTGAATTTTTTTTATGACTCGTACTTCTCGTGGAAGTGAATTGCATTTTGATTCAAAAATTAAGAAGACAGCCCAAAGATTGAGAAAGATAACAAAACAATAAAAAAACTTGTTCTTCTTCTTCATCACAAGCAGAAATAGTTGTTGATTTGTCAGAATTTTTCAAAGAACCTGAAATCATGGCTGAACCAGAACCAACTCTGAGAAGGATGGTCAATCTGAATGTGAACCAACAGCCTTTATGCATTGAGCTCCCTAATGTTGAGGTAAATTTTGAACTAAAATCTAGATTGATTCATTTATTACCTATTTTTCATGGTATTGCAGGAGAAGATCCATATAAACATCTCAAGGAGTTCCATGTAGTTTGTTCCAGCTTGAAACCGCAAGGAATAAGTGTAACAGCCCCAGCCAACCTGCCTATGATATTGTCCGCTTTGGCCATAAAACACCCAGCAAGGGCCCTCACGGGTTTAAAACGCGTCACAGTGGGAAGGTATCCACCCCCTTATAAGGGGGGTGGATACCTTCCCACTGTGATGCATTTAAAACCCGTAAGGGCCCTTGCTGGGTGTCTTGTGGCCAAAGCGGACAATATCACAGGCGGGTTGGCTGGGGCTGTTACAGTTAGTATCAGAGCCTAGGGCCCGAATCGGTGTGCCAGCGGGGACGTTGGGGCCCCTTGGGGGAGTGATGGCTGTGTGCTATCCCATATCGGTTGGGAGGGAGAATGAAGCCTTCCTTATAAGGGGGTGGATACCTTCCCACTGTGACGCGTTTTAAACCCGTGAGGGCACTTACTGGGTGTCTTATGGCCAAAGCGGACAATATCATAGGCGGGTTAGCTGGGGCTGTTACAATAATGGTTGAGCAAATCAAAATGTGATCCTTCCCCTTCTCTTTGGCAAAAAAAAGCTAAATATTGGTTGAACTATCTCCCACCTGGTTCAATAATAACATGGGATGAATTGAAAATGCAATTTTTGGAAAAAATTTCCTTGCCTCTCAAGCCACATCCATTAGAAAAGAGATTTGTGGGATTCACCAATATATTAGAGAAACTCTCTATGAATATTGGGAGTGGTTCAATCAATTGTGTGCAAGTTGCCCTCATCATCAAATTCTGGACTAGGTCTTAATTCAATAATTTTATGAAAGATTATTATTGTCAGACTGTAACATGATTGATGCTGCAAATGGTGGAGCTTTGGTGGATAAAACACTCATTCAAGCTAAGGAATTAATCACCAAAGCAGCTTCCAATACTCAGCAATTTGGCACTAGACAAGATCATCCAATCAAGAAGGTTAATGAGGTAAGTATCAATTCCATTGAACAAAGGCTTGATAATTTAACTTCTCTTATGCAAAAATTTATGGTTTGAAATCATCAACAAGTAAGGTCTTATGGAATTTGTTCACATCATGATCATCCTACAGATATACATCCAACTCTTTAAGATGAAGAGCATTTAAATGTTGTACAAGGATTTCAAGGACAGCAATACCAGAAGAAATATGATCCTTTGTCCTCCACCTATAATCCAGGGTGGAGAGATAACCCAAATTTGAGCTATGGACTAAGACTCAATAATTTCCAGCAATATGGATATCAACCACGACAATCAGCCCATGCTCCTCCCCTACAAGGATTCCAAGGATTCACATTTGATTCTCCTCCACCATCTAAGCTTGGTACAACTTTAGATCAAATAGTTACTGCTTTAGCTACTAACATGCAGTAATTTCATCAGGAAACCAAAGCTAGCATACTAAATTTGAAGAATCAAGTGAGCCAACTAGCTATCACAATGGGAAAATTGGAAAGCTAGAATTCTGGTCGCTTACCATCTCAGCCGGAAGTCAATCCTAAGCAAAATGTAAGTGCCATGATGTTAAAGAATGGGAAAGAATTAAAGGAACCAGCAAAGAAAGCTTTAAAATTTTTTGAAGATATAGAACTCAAGAAAGAGATGGAGCTGCCACAACTAGGTAAGTCAGTCACATCTCAAACTAAAGAACCTTTAGTCATTCCTCCTCTTTTTCCAAGTAAACTAGTTAATTCCAAGAAAGAACAGCAAGAAAAAAATATTTTGGATATGTTTCGAAAGGTAGAAATAGATATTCCTCTTCTTGATGCTATTAAACAAGTGCCAAAGTATGCAAAATTCCTTAAAGAATTATGTACCAATAAAAAAACTGAAGGGGGATGAGAAAATCCATATGAGAGAAAATGTGTCGGCTGTCTTTTAAAAGAAATTACCTTCAAAGTGCAAAGATCCAGGTATGTTCACCATTCCTTATAAAATAGGTAATTTAAAGATTGACAAAACATTGATAGATTTAGGAGCATCTATAAATGTCATGCCTAGCTTAATTTATCATGCTTTAATCCTGGGACCACTTAAAGATACTAATGTGATTATTCAGTTAGCTTATAGGTCTAATGTGTATCCTGAAGGAGTTTTGGAAGACATTTTGGTGCAGGTTGACAATCTAGTATTTCCAACTAATTTTTATATTTTGGACATGGAGGATGAACATTATTCAAAATCAGTCCCTCTGTTGTTAGGCAGACCATTTTTGAAAACAGCAAGGATAATGATAGATGTTACAAATGGCATACTAGCTATGGAGTTCGATAGGGAGAAAATAAAATTTGATATTTATACACCCATGAGGTATCCTTCTGACATTGATTCTATTTATCGGATTGATACAATTGACTCCTTGAGACAATAAGTTTCTGACTTAAATGAAGAGGATAAGTTGAGGTTAGCAATAACTAAGAGCTTTGATCCTAAAGCATTAAAAATTTTGGAAGAGAAGTTTGTTATACAAGAAGAATTGAAAAACTCAATTTTTGAGTTGGAATCATTAAGACCAATCAGGTATAATCCTTCTATTATTGATTTACCTGTATCCCACAAAAAGCTTTTTCTATCTATTTTGCAGGCTCTTAAATTGGAATTGAAGGTTTTGCCCAATCATTTGAAGTATGCTTCTGATTCTTATGAGAATTCTAGAAATTACAAGGAGAAAACTAAACTTTTTCATGATAAAAATATTTCTAGAAGATATTTTGGAGTTGGTCAGAAAGTTCTCTTGTTTCATTCTAAACTTAAACTCTTTTTAGGAAAATCAAGGTCATGTTAGATTGGACCTTTTATTGTCACTAATGTGTTTTCTCATGATGCAGTAGAAATTCAAAGTCTCAGTACTACTAAAATATTTAAGGTTAATGGACATCATCTCAAACCTTTTTATGAGGGATTTCAAGTGGAGAATACAGAAGAAATTGAATTTTAGGTCCCAATTTATGAAGAGTAACAGTGCTTAACGTCTAGCCTCTAGACATTAAATAAGGGCACTAGTTAGGAGGCAACCCAACATGTTTTATTTTATTTTACCTTGCATTTTCTATATAACATCTACCATGCCCACATTTAGAATTTTTTTTTATGCCTTATAACTGCTCCTTCAACCTTCAATATGGTACTATATGAATTATGGGTAAATACAAAAAGCTATTACGTTTTTTTGTTCTGGGTGATAAGCTTGGTGTTAATGGTAAATGTGATTTAAAATAAGGTAAAATTTTAAGTAATAAGTTTTTACTTTATTTTATTTTCTCTTTCTTTTTTACTTTTCCCTTTTTATTTATGTTTGAAGTCTTTTAGCATTTACTTTTCCATTTTTTTATTTTTTTGTCTTTTTACTTTTTACTTTCTCTTTTTCCTCACACTTTTTCCCTCTTAACCCTAGCCGACAATAACTCCCTCTACAACCCCAATCTTCACTTTCATCAACCCACTATCTCTAGCTGGGTGCTACTTCACCATTGCAAGATCTGACAGCCACGAGCGGGATCCGACAATCGCTTCTACTGTCGTTCTATTTGCAGTCATGCCTAGCCCTACCTTTATGTTCCTTTCTTGCTGCCATCTTCCTTTCCTTTGTTAAACAGCCACACCCAGACCAGACCCGATGGTGGTTAATCTTCATTCAACGACAGACCCACCAAATCCGCCAACACCACTCCTTCCTTAACTGACGCTAGCTAATGGGTCCTCTGGTTTGTTATTTTCTTTTAATTTGTGGTGAACCTAATTTTTGGTGATTATGGATTGATTTTTGTGATTGCTTGAAATAATTTCTTATTTAAATCACAGTTATTTTTGTAATAGACTGGGCTAATTTTATTGATCTTTGGTGATTAATTGGGTTGAGATTGATGGATATTGGGTGTTATTTCCAAATGTGTTGATGTGTTGAATTTTTACAAATATTAAATCTGGTGCTTAACATGTGTGGCATCATTTTCAAACTTTATTTTTTTCTGGATGCATTTCTCTTACAGTGGTTTGTTGGGTAAAATTAAAAATGATGGTAAAGAAAATTAGGCAAAATAAAAAACTGAAAACTAGAGAATAACCACTAAATTTTGAATTCTTAATAAGTTAAAATTGATGGGTGCTTGTTGCAAATGAATTTTTTAGGCCATATATTTTTTGGATATTGTTTGAAGGTGTTGTCTGAATTGATATGCTGATATTGCTTGAACATTATTGAATTAATAAATTGATTGCAATTGGTGGCTGAATTAATTGTGGGTAAATGCTCTTGATATGTGATGATTGCTAAAGTGTAGTAATTTATTTTTTTGGATAATTGTTTTTCTCTACTATGCTTTTATTATGTTGAGCTAACCTTTAGATTGAAGGAAGAATGGATGAGCTGGATAGGAGGGAGCACAACATACAGCAGTTCCTGGGCAAAATTTTTGCATATTTTGGATTGTGGAAACCAGCACTAATTCCTCAGATTTTGATGGTTTTTTATTTTACTTCATTCAGGGAAATTTCTTTACCTCCTATTTTTATGTTTTTTTCTTTTTGCTGTATTTTGATCCTAGATTTCCATTGGGGACAATGTATGTAAAGCTTAGGTGTGGAGGAGGGAATATACTGAATTTTTGTGCTTTGTGCTTAAGCTTAATTTTTTTTATAACTATATAATTCTGCACAATTTTGCATTATATTATTTCTGCAATGTTATTACTACACTTTTATTATATTTCACTAGCATTATGATATTTTTAAAAGACATTAATATAATTTTCAGATTTGATAAATTATTATGGATATTGTAGCAGAAATTTTGATGTTTTTAATTTTGATTTATTGCACCCCTTTGAGTATTTTTGAGCAGAAAAGATATGGAAGCATCTCTTGGCTAAGTTTATTCTCCTTTGAAAAATTGAAGTACGGATTCTCATGACTCTAACTTTCGTTTTTAAAGCTTTCTTGAGACATCATTTAAATTGTAGCACCCTCCAGGAACTACATAAAAGTGTCCATGCAATACAACAAACACGTGACATATGAAATTTTTATTTTATAAAGATAGGTATACATTAATGAAAACTCTTGTTTGATATATTGAAAATAATTTATACAAGTATTTCATAATGTTAATATATACAATTAAACTTGATTACAAAATGTCCAAATGCCATGATGATAAGGATGGAGATGTCGACACCAAGCCTACCTTTTGACCCACCTGAGCTCATAAGAAGCACTCCCCAAGCTTCTATCAACAAGCCTCAACTAAGTTATTTATCAAGCCTAAAAACTATAATTGCAAAGGAATGAGCTTGCAACTCAATAAGCAATTATTAAGAAAAGCATACATATAGTTCTTCTTAAGAACTAATTAAAGAGAAAATATAATAAAACAACTAAAAGTGGACTACACGGCCGTGTATCAACCCGTATAGTCTACTGGTTCAAAACCTCCTTCAGAACACGACGTCCTGAAAAGATTCAATAGTAAAGAGATGATAGAATATGATTGCTAATATTATAAACACATTCTAAGAATCATAATATAGGCTTTCAAACCTCTACTAAGTCTACAAACAATCACCCTATAGTCCCATAACCAATAGCACTGCATAAAGTGCGTACGGGAG